>PVIW01000498.1:0-279253 GCA_004026585.1 Noctilio leporinus
AAAAAAAAAAAAAAAAAAAAAAAAAAAAAAAAAAAAAAAAAAAAAAAAAAAAAAAAAAAAAAAAAAACACTCAGGTTCAACTGTTTCTTCAGGTCTTTATTTCCCTTTGAAGGCTCTGTCACACAAAGCTTACATTAAATACATTTGTATTCTTTCCTCTTGTTTATCTGCTTTCTGACACCTGACTGACTAGAAGAAGAGTCGAAAAAATAATGTTTTTCTCCCTCAAGGCCTTACTTTTTAAGATAACATCCTACCTTCCTACTGTTCTTAATTTTTCTTATGGGAATCAGAACTTCTACAAATTATTTTACTTGATTGATGTAGTCATCCTCCACTAGATTGTGAACTTCTGAAAGGTAAGGACTTCAGCCACCTAGCTGATGGCCTGCTACAGAGGACTTGGTAGACTTGTTGTCCCCAGAGCCCCTGTGGGTCCTTGCTTATCATGGGTTCCAATCAGTTCAGAATCCAGGGTTACATGCATGTATGGGTGTGCATTTCAAACAGTCCTTGGAAGAGCTCAAATGTGCCAAGTTTACAATGGGATGAAGAAGGTGGATGATAGAGAAGGGGGGTTTATTTTTTATTTGATCATCACAAATGGGTGTAGAGAATGAAAAAGGGTGGGAAAATGAGTACACAGTGTCAACGCCTGTAAGACCTCTTTGCATTCACCTTGTTGTGCTGGTATCAGGAATAGATAGATGTGTTTGGCATACTTCTATGGGTAAAAAAAAAAAAAAAAAGTAATAGCTTACTCTTAACATTTTAAGTGTTTTCAAGTGGAATTTGTAAATCCAGTTGCATTTATATTTGGAATGTTATCTAACCCTTTTATGTGTCCTGAATAATTTGCAACATAAAAGTACATAGTTAAATATAAAAGTTCTACCTCAGTTGCTATTTTATTTTTTTATTTTATATTTTTTAAGATTTTATTATTTTCAGAGAGAGGGGAAGGTAGAGAGGCAGATAGGGAGGGAGACATCAGTATATGGTTGCCTTTCACCTGCCTCCAGCTAAGGACTTGGCTAGAGACCTGGCTTGCAACCTGGTTATGTGCCCTGGCTGGGTTCGCAGGCTGGCACCTTATCCACTGAGCCACCAGCCAGGGCCTCTCAGCTCTTTTTAGAGAGTTAGCAAAACACTTTCTTTGGAAAGACCTATGATAACTGTGACTCTTGTGTTCAAGGAAACACATCACTTATTGGCATTTCTGGGGCCTCTGGGATACTGTAGAATGGAAATAATTCCTTCTAAATCTTATGGTATAGAGTCATTATATTGCTGAAATTTTAACATCAGAAAAGATTTTCAAATGTATTTAGATAGTGATTCTGTTACTGGATGAGGACCTGTATGGAAATAGGTTCCTGTGGTATCATGGAAAAAGCATTCAGGGACACTCTTGCAGGAGGGTTTAAGCAACATGGCACAATTTATCAGAAGGGCCTATAGGGCACAGGTGCCCTTGAAAAGCCTGCTGCACTGGAAGAGGCTATTCCCCTGTGGTCCAGCAGCAGAAGCTGGTCGAAGTTCTCAGTCTGCCCCCTCAGGCACCATGCCTCATCCACAACCTGGCAGCAGGAGGAGTCCAGCTTCTGGGGCCTTAGTCCTGCCCTTGTCCCACCAAGTCCATGGGGAGAACCAGGACCAAGAGCTTCCAGGCAATTACTCTGGCATGCCCAGCTCCCATAGTCTAGCTCAGTCTATACTCCAGGTAGTGCTCCAGCCCAGGTGCTACTGCTGGAAAGACACTGGGGCCTTTGTATTTCCTTGGGCTGGGAGAGAACAGGTGTTCTCCAAATCATCTAGTCTGTTTCCTGGCTTTTCCCAGTCTTGTGTCCTTACCCTATCTAACCTTTTCCCCAGATTTTCCCAGGTTTGTCTCCTCCCCTTCATGGTTGACATTTTGGCTTCTACTGCACGTGCACCCAGTGAAAGGACTTTCCCCAGTGCCATCTTCTCCCTTCCCCTGTTAGTAGGGCGGACTCTCAGGTCTACTATGAAGTTTGATCAGGATTAATCCAATAACTACTTCTGGTTGGTTCACCCCTTCCTTTGGTTAATAATCTAACTAACTACTGTTAACAATTATTTATAGGTCTTGAAGTGGGTTGACCAGGGAAGGATTTATGTACATATATTTAAACCTGTGCTTTGGAGTAGAATATTGAGAAAGGGAAGAAATTACTGCTATAGGGTTATAGCCTTAAAACTCACCAAGCTTCCAATGAACAAGGCTACAAGCAATAAAAGATGCTTTTGCATTCCTTTTAGCATTTTCTGCAGTGAGAATCACTTAGAATTTTATTCAAGAATAAATTTCAACTGGCATGTTTGATTATATTTACTTAGCAGCATAAGGGATATGAAAAGTACTAACATATTAATTTAACAAGAGGAGATAAACCAGCTATCCAAAGCATACCAGACAGTGGACTCCACATTCCAGGGCTATATGATAAATATTTTTAGTTATCTATCACACTGTCAAAATTCCCTTTGGTTTATTAAATTGCCCGAACAATTATGGATTACCTTTATCATGATGGGATGAATCTTCTAGACATTTCATAAAGTCTCCACAATCCATAAGCCACAATAAAGCTCTTATTTATCTTCTTGCAAATCCTCCATTAACTTAAAGACCTTTCTTATTCTCATTTAAACATTTAATAAGACATTGGTGGCTGTAATAGCTTTGAAGATAAGTCATTTGTACTAGCCCACCTCAATTTGCTGCTTGCACAGTTTCTGTCAAATACACAAACTAAAATGCAAGATAATCAACTTCTAACGTAGTCAGCAAAATAAAGTTTTAAACCTTAATGAAAGTTGTAGATAGACTCAGTCTTTATGGCTCCTTTCAAAACAAGGCTTTTAAAGGATATATTTACTATAAGTGTCAAACAGATAATAATCTTGCCTCCTTTTTAGTGTTTTTACAACTTTAAATGAAATAGAAGAAGTATATCAGTTGTGGCTGTTTTCAGCAGCAAGCAATAGAAAACCAGAGTAACTGTGGTTTAAGCACGTAAGGACTTTTCTCATATAACAAAAGATTTAGCAGGCTGACGGCTATAAGTGCTCAATGGCACCTCAGGGACCAGCTCTCACATCCATCTCCTTCGACATCCAAAACACTGTGGCATTTGACTTCACATTCTCAGGGTGGCTGCTTCAAGACCTTCTGGTACCGCGTCTGTGTTTCAGATGGAAAATGACTGAAGGCAAAAGCAGTGATGCCCCTTTGCCAGATGCTCCCCAGCTGATACCCACTAACTTCATACAGCAAAGAGTATGCCACTTAGCCATCTCTTGCTACAGGTTAGCTTTCTAGTATCTATGACAGAGGAATGAGAAGAAGGGGGTTGTGAATGGCTTTTAGATGTCGAATTAACCTAAAGCCTGGCACGTTGTTTTCACTAAGGCATCAGATGCTTTATGACAACATCAACAACAGCAACAACAATGCCCTCACTCTATTGTGTCGTTATCACCAGAATGATTCTGATTTGGATCCCATATCAGATAAAATGTAATGTTGATTATAAAAGAGAAAGTTAATAAACAATATAATAATGTATATTGAACGCTTACTACCAGTAGTTATTTCTCCTGCATTTTATTTGTATTAACCAAATAAACCCTCACAATAATAACCCAGTGAGGTGAGCAATGTAATGCAGTATCTCCGTTTCATGGATGAGTGAGTTGAGGCTCAGAGAGGACATGGCCATGGCAGAACTGGGGTTTTGCATCAGAGTGGTCTGGATCCCTAGTTTCTGCTCTTAACCACTACGCTAAACTGAATACAAGCTCATTTTCTGTGGCTTAAAAATTCATAGAACTTCCCTGGCTGGTGGCACAGTGGGTAAGGCGCCAGCCTGCGAACCTAAAGGTTGCTAGTTCAATTCCCAGCCAGGGCACATAACCAGGTTGCAAGCCAGGTCTCCAGCCAGGTCTGTAGCTGGAGGCAGGCGAAAGGCAACCATATATGGATGCTTCTCTCCCTTTCTTCTTCCCTCCCTGACCTTCTCTCTGAAAATAATGAATAAAAATCTTTAAAAATAATGGTAGAACTTTGGATCTAAGGTGAGGCAGCATGGGTGGATCTGGAGATTATTATGCTAAGTGAAATGAATCAGAGAAAGACAAATACCCTATGATTTCAGTTTTATATAGAATCAAGTGAACAAAATACACTGAAAACAAAATATAAACAGAGGAAAAGACTGACAGCTGTCAGAAGGAAAGGGGGTTAGGGAACTGGATGAAAGGTGAAGGGATTAAGCAAAAAAAACAAAACAAAACAAAAAACCCCATAGATATGGCATATAGGCACAGACAAGAGTGGTGATAGCTACAGGGAGAGGGTGGAGTATAGGTA
The DNA here is from genome assembly GCA_004026585.1 of Noctilio leporinus. Taxonomy (NCBI): domain Eukaryota; kingdom Metazoa; phylum Chordata; class Mammalia; order Chiroptera; family Noctilionidae; genus Noctilio; species Noctilio leporinus. The sequence goes on from PVIW01000498.1 coordinate 4,397, forward strand.
GAAGTGGACAGGGTAAGGTATGGGATTGGAAAAAGTCTTTTCTTGAGGTGATGGGCATATGATCCAGGGTGCAGATGATATTTAGTTGAGTTGTGCACTTGAATCTTGTATGATTTTGTGAACTAATGTCACCCCAATAAATTCAATAAAAATTTTATTAGTGGAAAAACTGAGGTAAGCTAAGTTACCCAGGTTTTTTAGTTAAAAACAGTTTGAGTACAGAAGGCTCTTCACATGTAGTTCAGTCATTTTTTCTATAGTATGCAAAAATTCTAGGTTAGTTCCTATGTTGCCTGTGAAAAGAATAGTAACACCCATTATCAGAATGCTTAATCATAATATTGTGTGCATGTAAAAACCTATTTTTATCAAGTTGTTATTATGAGATTATTTCAGCAAGCAACTGATTAGAAGAATTGATAGTGAAGTGTAAAGACTTAAATAGGCTCAGGTAAAAAATGTTAGGCAAGAACCTTTCAGAGGCAATCCTACGTACTCACATTGTGTCACATCAAAGGAATATAAAATCAGGTTGCCTTGCTCTTATTGGTGCTAACTTTGATCATGTAAATTACAGTAGTGCCAGCAGTTTTCTACACTAAAGTTGTATTTTCTCTTTGTAATGAATAAATACAAAGGAAGTGGTTGGGAGATTTCTCTGGTACTGGGCTAACATTTGGTTTTGCAATCTTTCATCTAATTTTTTAGCATCTGTTAGTTGTCCTTTCCTTAATCAACGATTCCTTTGGTATTATAGAATGGTGATTTTCTAATTATGTATTTTATTCTATATTTAGTGACTCTTAATTTCTTATAAAAAAACATCTTCACTCCTGACTGGTGGCACAGTGGATAAGGTGCCGGCCTGTGAACCTAAAGGTCACTGGTTTGGTTCCCAGCCATGGCACAGAACCAGGTTGCAAGCCAGGTCTGTAGCTGGAGGCAGGTGAAAGGCAACCATACATTGATGTCTCTCTCTCTCTCTGTCTCTCTCTGCCTCTCTCCCTTCCCCTCTTTCTAAAAATAATAAATAAAATCTTTTTTTAAAAAACATCTTTAATAATTTGGGATGAAATACAGTTTCTCCTAAAATCACATGTACATACACATATATATATACACACACACACTCAGAAACTGAATGCTTATTTCCCTTTGATTAGAAATTTTAAAAAAGTTTTTATTCATTATTTTCAGATTGAAGGGCAGGGAGGAAGGAAGAAAGGGAAAGAAGCATCAATGTATGGTTGCCTTTCACCTGCCTCCAGCTAAGGACCGGGCTGGAAACCTGGCTTGCAACCTGGTTATGTGCCCTGGCTAGGGAATCGAACCAGGGACCTTTGGGTTTGCAGGCCAGCACTTTATCCACTGTGCTACCTGCCAGGGACCCTTATTAGAAATTTTTAGAGTAAAAAATTAATTTTTACTTTGGTGATAGATTCTTTTGCTCTTGCTCTCTCCCTCTCTGTTGTCTTTTTTCCTAAAAGTGTTACTGTAGATTCATGAGATTTTATTTATTAAGCATGTTACAATCAATTAAGCTGCCAGGGAATACAAGAAAGAATGAATACACACAATGGAACAATTCCAGTTACGGAATATTCTTTGAAGTAACAGTCACGGTCTGTCCAGAAAGTTAATGCAATTAAAAAATAAAATACAGTAGATACCTGTCATAGAATAATAATGACCATAAAGAAATTCAAAGCATGAGTTTGAGAATTAGGTAAAGTTTGAATGTGAACTGTATATTGGATATTAGGGAAAAATTATTGCTAATTATTTTTTTGTGGTGTGATAGTGATATTTTGGTTATGTAGTAGAATGTCTTTATCTTAAGAGAAGCATATCAAAGAACTTATGAATGAAGGACCACAATGACTGCAGTTTACATAGAATTAACTTTGTAAAAGAAACATTTGTAAACACACATATAGTCATACTATTTAGACAAAGCAAATATGGCAACATGTTTTGTTGAATTTATTTGTACAGTATATAGGTGATTATTTTATTCAACCCTTCTGCATGAAAAATTTATAAAAAGCTTTAAGAAAAAATAAATGGCTCTGGCTGCTTTGGAAATGTAAGATACTTCCTGAAGCTGCAGTCTGGAGCAGTGTTTGGCCTAGAAAGGAAGATAGGCTCAATATTTTGTCAGAGGGATTTGGGTCCCTTTTCTTTTTTTAAATTGGACAATTAGATTTCTATTTGATTTAAGTCTTGGGAGTCATTTTACAATTCTATTTGAATGCTGGCTTCTGGTAACCTTTCAAATAATTATAATACTCTAGGAAGGAAGTTTTTAAATTAGTCACAACTTCCTTCATGAAATTTGTCCCAAAGCAACCAAGGTTTTGCAGAATTTGATGATCTCATAAAACCAATTATCTGTATACCTGATTAAGAATCTAGAACAGAGTTTGGCAAAGGACAAAATGGTAAATATTTTAAGCTTATGGGCTGGATAGTCTTTGTCAGGTCTCTGTCACAGCTACCCAGTTCTGCCTTTTTAGTCAGTGATCAACTGCCGGAAATACCTAAATAAATGGATAGCTGCTGTGTTTAAATAAAATTTTATTTACAAAATAGTTGGAGGGCTTGATGTAATCTTAATTAAGCATTAGTGTGCAGGCCTTTGTCAATTACATCAAAATATTTGTGCTATTACAAAAATATGGGACAGTTTTAGCTTGTTTATGTGATATTATGACCCCCGCCTTCTTAGGACGTGTGCACATTGTTAAACAGAAAGCTGAGCTGGTCTGTAGTTAAAGAAGTAAAAAAAAAGATTTTAATCAGGAACTATTAAATGTAGACAGTGAGGATCTATAAACAAGAAGCAGAGTGGAATCCGTGGATGAAAGTTTACTAAGAAACATTAGGTATAAGGGAGGATTCTGGCTGAACGAATCTAAAAGGATTCTTGCTGAATGCAAACCAAGGTGACCAGACATGCCTGGAGGATAGTGGAGAATGAAGTTTGATCAAATATCAAAATTAGGGATTCTGACTCAACTGACTTAGTAGGATTTTTGTTGAAACTGGGCTCCTGGGTACTTGTCCTTGAATGGGTCCTAGTTGCTGAGATGAACTTTAGTTTGGTCTAGGAGAGTTTTTATCAGCGTACTGCTTTATTTCTGTGAAAATTCCTCTTCTCTTTTCTCACTTAGTTCATTATTTCTTTTTCTCTTTTTAAAATTTCTTCTCTTAATCATTACATTCCCAGGAGAGATTTCTTGATCAAGTCAATTGCTGAACTGCATGATTTATTTCTTAGTCACAGTGTTCATTATGTATGTATATGATTAGTTGATTAAGTCATGATTATTGATTAATGATCATTTCTAAGATGTAAGTCATTGAAGAAAGGAACAATTTCTGTTTTAATGTGTTATTGTTTGTTAGTTAATTACTTTTGTTTTTATCTTTTTTCTCAGTATTTTATCACTGATTTGGCAAACCACCAGGCACAAGTATTTGTGGAATTTATTTGATGAATGGATTAACTAGTTACCTTTAAGATTTGTTATTATAATGTACATGTAAAGAATAAGATGGATGTTCAAACAATATGGTTAATTAATGCATTAACTTATAAGCTGTGATGTTATTTTTATTTTCTGATTTTTAATTTTTAAAGATTTTACTTATTATTTTTAGAGAGAGAGTAGAAAGGAGAGAGGCAGAAGGGAGAGAAACATCAATGTATGGTTGTCTTTCACCTGCCTCTAGCTAAGGGCATGGCTGGAGACCTGGCTTGCTACCTAGTTATGTGCCCTGGCTGGGAATCGAACCAGTGACCTTTGGGCTCACAGGCCAGTGCCTTATCCACTGAGCCACCAGCCAGGGCCTAATCCATTGTTTTTAATTTTTTTAATTTATTATTTTTTAAATTTAATTTTGTTGTTGTTGTATTACATCCATCCCCTTTTTCCTCCCCTCTGTCCTCTCCATTGTTTTTTAAATACCAGCAAAACCAGAATATAAGAATGTATATAAAGCATATTAGTTAGCACCTTAAAGGATTAGCTGGATGTTTTGGGGGATCTTCTGACTTCTCACATATTTGAAAATAGTTTTAAAGCTTAACTAATGAAGTTGCCAGATAAGTATTAAAGACTGACATATAACTTAAAGTCATTTGATCCATTTTATTTCTGAGGATTGATTTCTTGTGTTCTATGTAGCCCCTTAATATCTGATCTCAGTATCTGATTCTAATTATTAACCATTTATTTTGTTATTCTAAGCGTATATGCTTTTGTGAAACTGATTCATTTGGTTTTTGGATCTCATCTTCGGGATTTTTCTATCACATTTTTTTAGGTTCATTCTCATTTGAGGACATGTTCATTGAGGATATGTTCATAGAGAGGGGGGAAGTGGGAGAGGGAGACAGAGAGAGAAACATTCAAGAGAGGGAGAAATATGGATTGGTTGCCTTCCATATACACCGACTGAGGATTGAATCTGCAACCTAGGTATGTGTTCTGATCAGGAATCATTTTGAACTGGTGACCTTTCGGTGTATGAGAAAATGCTCCAACCAACTGAGCCACACTAACCAGGGCAGCTCTATGACTCTACATTCTAGAATTGTAAGTGAATTTTCTTTTTATCTCAACTACCTTGCACTTCCTAAATTAATAAAATCCCTTCTTTTTCATGCCAGTATTTTCCAACCAAAACATTAATTTCACAAAATTATTTTATTTTTACATAATCCCTTATGCAATATATGCTATGTACTGAGTACTTAATGAAAGTATTTTAAACAGATGTTTTGGAATGCAGAACTAGATGAAAAAAGGACTTTTAGTAGCTCCTATCTATCTATTTGTGATAAATATGTCCTACCAATCTCGGCTATTCTACAGTTCAACCATAATTTAGCCAGAATGAGTGTTTGTCCTTTAGTTTAACTTACATAAATATCTACCAATTTTTATATTTTTAATTTAAATTAAAATTTCATGTTGGTACATTGGCAGGCCTGTGTCTGTGAAAGTAGCACTTCTATAGTTCATCTGTGTAAGATTTGGTATTCACCAGATGAGGGATAGTTAAGATATTTTCTCAAAATAGACTTTGTATTTGTTTAGAAACAAGAAATATAGCAAAATGAAAAAAATAAAAAGGTCACATTCATTAAGCTGAGCTCAATCTAAATGAGATAAATATAATTTTCTACATATTTACCCTTCTTTAATGGCTGGAAAAATGAAATTGTATTTCTTGTTGCATACTAATGGAGCATAAAGAGAGAAAGGCAGATAAAACAGAGCTGTGTATTTACATAGCCACTCATTGAGATGAAATGATCTATCTCTGACTAAAGCTGCTTCACTGACTGGGGTGCAGGGGGAAGGTAGATGTCTCTGTTGAGTTATTCTAAAAGGATTTAACCACTATCAAATTCTAATTTCAGAAGGACACTTCATTTTTGTTGAGTCAGAGTCTATATCTAAGGAGAAATTAGGCAGTGATTTGAACTTATTTTCTGCATAATTCAAGCCAAAGCACTGGCTAGTGAGAGAGTCTTATTCTAGGATAACTCATAACTTCTTGAAAAACTTAGGTGTGTGTGAATGTGTGTTCATTACTATAAATTTATATGCTATTCAGTGGCTTTAATTTTTGTTATCTTAACATGAATGTTGTTACATTGCATTAGGAAATTTTAAACAAAGGGTTGAATTTCGAATTTAGAATATCTGATTTCAGGGCACAGTAGTAAAAACCTCCAGTAAGAGTTTGACATATGAAGTGGGAGGTAAAATGGGATGACCCTGGACAATTTGCCTTCACTTCATTGTAAAAAGTGTAAAATCCACCAATAAATTTTATTTATAGCCCTGGCTGGTAGCACAGTGGACAAGGCGCCGGCCTGCGAACCCAAATGTCGCAGGTTTGATTCCCCAGTCAGGGCACATAACAAGGTTGCAAACCAGGTCTCCAGTCAGGTCTGTGGCTGGAGGCAGGTGAAAAGCAACCATACATTGATGTCTTTCTCCCTCTCTGCCTCTCTCCCTTCCCCTCTTTCTAAAAATAATGAAATAAAATCTTTAAAAAAAAAAAGAATTTTATTTATAGAAAATCATGAATTATTAGAGGGGAAAGGCTTCATGTAATCTTTTTTGTAGCATGATAAACCTGAGGATGGCTTGGGAAGTATGTTATGGAGGGACAGCTCTGAGGACTGTGTAATAGCAGCTCAGCTATGAGCGTAATACAGCAATGTTAAGGAAGAGAGAAGGCTTAACTAATCCTACATCATTTGGAAGCCTTGGCTATTAAATGGTGAGACTAAAGAAATCCGTATGCAGTTAGAGCAAGCGTCAGCCATGGGAACAAGGAAACTGCCAACCAGACAAATGAAATTGGTTCAGTCAGTCAAGGACACCTGATACTAGTCAACATTCTTCTTGTCTCCACATTTCCATGTCTGTACGCATTTTGATTCAAAACATTCTGCCCTCAAACTCCATATAAGATCTATGTGCTATGCTAAATGAGACAATTCCTAGCAGTACATTAATAAATACATTAATTTAGTTTCAGATTTTGTGTGGTGCTCTTTCTTGACTATGGTTTCCCCATTTTTTCAATGCTTTTTCTCAATCTTTCAGTATCATTTTAATTTTCTGATTCCCCTTACTTTTAATTACAAAACTTCTCAAAAGAGTGTAATTGATGCCTTTATTTTCTTCGAGTCTATTTTGTTCTCAATTGTGTGCAATGGAGCTGCCAAACTCTATCTAGAAGTTTAATTCATTTTTTAATTGATTTTTTTAAAAGGAGAGAGAGTGGGATGGAGGGAGAGAGCGAGAAAGAGAGAAAGGGATCAATTGTTCCACTTATTTATGCATTCATTGGTTGATTCTTGCATGCGCCCTGACTGGGGATGAACTCTCAACCTTGGTATGTCGGGACGATGCTGTAACCAACAGCTATCCATCCATCCAGGGCCTTAAAAGTTTGATTCTTGCTGTTTGACACCCAGAACCATCTATATCAACTTGATTTTACTTTTTTCCAACTTTAAATTTCACTGTATTCTTTACTCAAGCTAACCCATTGACTATTAGCTCCTGTATATTTTCCAGCATTCCTTCCTCTAGAATGCCTTCCACCTTGTTTCCACATAATTAATTCCATCTATCTTACCTCCTACTTTTTCCTTTAATGGGCAATTGCCAAAAATAGACCACTCTTACCCATACATAAAAATACTGGTACTAAACAGTGTTGATAATATTCCTTTAAAGATTACTTCTCATGAAACTATCATCTAACATCCCCATGACATTATGAAATAAATTTCATCACCAAATTATCATGGTAACCATAAAATAAAATTTACACTGTAAAATTTTACTACATGGTTTTTATTTTTGTCATCGTGCTATAGATCAATGAGAACATCATAGACTAGCTGTGGTTTCTCTCTCTCTCTCTCTCTCTCTCACACACACACACACACACACACACACATAGGCCTGTTTTGTCTTCACTGGAGGCTCAGGTAACATAACAGTTGTAAAAAAAACACTTCAGAGGTGGGGGCTAGAGGGGAAACGAAAAAAGGTGGGATAGCAATACCACCAGTAAAAGCTAACTGGTTATTTCCCACCCTGATTTAGAGACGGTATCTCTGAACAATAACATTAGATACCGTCCTTCAAAGCTAGGCAAGGAAGAGGCTGTTTCTTTTGGCCCTCATGCATGGTCAGAAAACCACTAATCTATAATACTCAAATATATAATATTTATCAATCATCTATCTGTCTCTTTGTTTCTTAAATATTCTGAGAACCTCAAGTTGGCACCTGCTTCTTCCAATTCTGCTCACAGTTTTAGATCACAAACTGAGTTGAAGCTACTTCCTTAGGACCTCCAGTTTTGGCACCTTCTCAATCCCATCTGGGAAGTTTAATATTTTTGTTCCTAATTTTTGAAACTGAAAGACAGAGTTAAAATGCTTTTGAATTATCTCTGCTTCTCTCCTCTAAGTCTTTCTCATCTCATGAGATAAACATGGTATAAAAACATTAAGGAATAAAATCATATTACTGAAGAAGGAAAACACATTAGCAGATATTTTTTTAAATATCCCCCTTTGTTGGGGACCCTCAGGGATGGTGGCAGGGTGTGGAGCCCCATGCAGGCTCAGGTAAGTCTGTAAGACCTGGCCAGGAAACCAGGAAAGCTGTGTGCATACAGGCCCACATGCTGTAACTGGGGAACCCTGGTTGGAACCTGGCCATGGAAATTTTCTATACACTCTTTGAAACTAGCAAACTTCCCTGACTTGCTTATTGTAACAGCAGCATATGTTAAACTTTAACCCATATGCAACCTTACCCTCCCCATTTTTATGAGCCACCTGGAGTCCTTGTCAACCTTTTGTCCAGCAGACCATACCCTGGGGTAGGACCTCTGTGTTCCTTCTATTGTGGTTTAAATATAATAACTCTTATTCTATAAAGCATTATCCTTTCACAATGATCTATGATGTACATGTGCACGCCCTACCTAGGTTACCCAATAAAAATCTCTGGAGAGGCTCTTGTCTCTCTGATATTAGCCAGGCCTTCCCTCCCCCAGCACAGGCTGCCCGGGGAGTTTTTGTTTCATTCGTGGCACCAAGGATCTCTGTGGGTTGGGGGCCCCTCATCACCCATTAGTTTGCTTTCGTGTTTTTTAGTGTAAATGTTTTTATTTTTCTGGAAAGTTTTACTTTCCTTGCCTCCATTATACATTACTGACAACCGTGGACAATGGTTTGTCCTTTTTTATATTCTTTATTGTCATCATGGTAATTTGAAGGAAGTAGAGCTCGACTTTTATGGGTTGAGGCTAAGATGCTAATTTAATGACTATAAGGGGCTGATATTTGACTTCTTGGGTTAAAATTTTTAAAATACAGGGTCAGCATATAGATGCTGCCTGGGAAAAGAAATTTCTATATTTTTTACCTTTATGATGGGAGTAACAATGGCTCAAAAGTTTTTTATAATCAAAGTAATGAATATGTGAAAGTCCTTCTAATCTATAATTTGATATTCAAAGTATATAATAAAGTAAATTAAAGCAAACAACTCTAACAGGAAATAAGTTTCGAGATAAAAGTAAAGTACCTGGCCCTGGCTGGTAGCACAGTGGTTAAGACCCCGGCCTGCGAACCCAGAGGTCCCAGGTTCGATTCCCCAGCCAGGGCACATAACAAGGTTGCAAACCTGGTCTTCAGCCAGGTCAGTAGCTGGAGGCAGGTGAAAGACAACCATACATTGATGTCTCTCTCCTCTGCCTCTCTCCCTTCCCCTCTTTCTAGAAATACTGAAATTAAAAAAAAGTAAAATACCAATTCTTCCTTTTAATATTTGTTCATTGAATCTTATATTTTTGTAATTCCAAAAGCCATTTTTCAAATACCACTAAAATTTATATTGCTACTGGGTGTAGAACTTAAATTGCCTTTGGAAAACTGAAAATAGTGTAGATGTGGCTTAGCTGGGCCCAAAATAGGTTTTAAAAACATTGGTTGAAAAATTGACTTTTCATGCCCATTATGTGTTTACCTGTGTTTTAAGAGCTTATTTTTTATTTACTCTGAAATAAGATTTACTGAACTTCCACACTGAAAGTGTTATTGTATATTTTAAAAAATTTAAGTATATTTTGTGGATTATGCTGTTACAGTTGTCCCAATTTTTTTCCTTGGCTCCCTCTGCCTCCCAGTACCACCCTTATCTTCAGCAACCCTGCCTCCTCCTTGGTTCACGTCCATGGGCCATGGTACAGAAGTCTTTGGCTTCACACTTTCCTATACTAGTCTTAACATCCCCCTGTCTATTTTGTGTATACCAATTAAGCTTCTTGATCCCTGCACCATTTCCCTTTTTCTTCCACTCTCCCCTCCCAGCTGATAAAAGCCTTTCAAATGATCCCCATACCTATGATTCTGTTTCTATTCTGGTTGTTTGCTTAGTTTGTTTTTGTTTTTGTTATTTTTTTAGATTTGGTTGTTGATAGTTGTCATTTTAGTGTTCATAGTTCTGATACTTTTCTTAAATAAGTTCTTTTAACATTTCATAATATAATGGCTTGGTGATGATGAACTCCTTTAGTTTTACCTTGTCTGGGAAGCACTTTATTGGCCATTTCATTCTAAATGATAACTTTGATGGATAGAGTAATCTTGGTTGTAGGTCCTTATTTTTCATCACTTTGATTTCTTCTTGACAGCCCCTTGCCTGCAAAGTTTCTTTTGAAAAATGAGCTGATGGTCTAATATAAATTCCTTTGTAGGTAACTGTCTTCTTTTCTCTTGCTGCTTTTAAGATTCTCTCTTTATCTTTAACCTTTGGCATTTTAATTATAATATGTCTTGGTGTGGTCTTTGGGTCCAAGTTGTTTGAGATTCTCTGTGCTTCCTGAACTTGTATGTCTATTTCCGTCACCAAATTAGGGTAGTTTTCTTTCATTATTTTTTCAAATAAATTTCCAGTTTCTTGCTCTTCCTCTTCTTTTTCTGGCACCCCTATAATTGGGATGTTGGTACATTTAAATTTGTCCCAGGGATTCCTAATCCTCTCCTTGTTTTTTTCAATTATTGTTTCTTCTTTCTGTTCTGGGTGAATGTTTATTTCTTTCTTTTATTCCAAATCATTGATTTGAACCTGGCTTCCTTCCCATCACTGTTGATTCCCTGTATATTTTTTCTTTTCTTTTTAAGATTTTATTCATTATTTTCCAGAGAGAAGGGAAGGGAGGGAGGAAGAAAGGGAGAGAAGCACCAATGTACAGTGGTCTTTCACCTGCCTCCAGCCAAGGACCTGGCTGGAGATTTGGTTTGCAATCTGGTAATGTGTCCTGACTGGGGAATTGAACCAGAGACCTTTGGGTTCAGAGGCCAATGCAAATCAATTGAGCTGCACTGGCACCATGTGTATTTTTCTTTATTTCACTTTGTATAACCTTTATTTTTTTATTTTGTGGCTGTACTCAATCATTTCTCTTGAGCATCCTAATCACCAGTGTTTTGAACTCTGCATCTGATAGGTTGACTATCTCCATTTCATTTAGTTCTTTTTCTGGCATTTTGTTCTATCCTTTCATTTGGGGCATATTTCTTTGCCTCCTCAATTTGGCAGCTGCCCTGTGTTTCTTTCTTTTCTTTTTAAAAAAATATTTTATTTATTAATTTTAGAGAGAGAAGAAGGGAGAGAGGCAGAGAGGGAGAGAGACATCAGTGTATGATTGCCTTTAACCTACCTCCAGCTACGGACTTGGCTGGAGACCTAGCTTGCAACCTGATTATGTGTCCTGGCTGGGAATCGAACCAGCGACCTTTGTGTTCACAGGCCAGTGCCTTATTCACTGAGGCACCAGCCAGGGCTATTTCTGTATATTAGGTAAAGCTGCTTTGATTCTGTTTCTTGGTAGCATGGCCTAATGTAATAGTTGTCCTGTAGGGTCCAGTGGCATAGCCTCCCCTATCATCCAAGCAGGGTACTCAAGGTGCACCTTTCATGTGGCCTGAGTACATTGTTCTCTTATAGTTGAGCCCTGGTTGCTATTGGCAGATCAATGGGAGGGATTTACCACTCCAGTCAGCTGCAAGAACTGACTGGGACCACTGACTCCCAACCTCCAGCTTCTGTGAGGGATTAGCTGTGCAGGGCCAGAGTGATGGTACTCTGATATGGTCTATAGCTACCCTACTGAGTGATCTGGCCCTGGACTTTTATGGGTGGTACAGACTAAGGTCAGCCTCACCTGTGTTTTGCCTGGGCCACCCTGCTCCAGCTAGAAAGCAATCTGAGATGGCTACTACTTGTGCTGGGCTTGGAGATTCCCAGGGAAAGCTAAATTGTGACTCTAAGCTGTCTGCAGGTAGTGCAAGGCTTGGGGCTCACTGAGGCCAACTGTTGCTTGTTTGATAGAATTTAGGAAGTTGTGAAGTCTGAGCCAAGACCAGCTATTCATATGGAAAAGCAGCTTGGGTGGGTTGTACATTGGTTGGGTGGAGTCTCTAGGGATCTCCAAGATGGGTCAAACAGAGTTAGTTAGGTTGATAGTCTCATATCTAGCACCAGCTTGTTGGCTCTGTGTGGGGAAAGTTCAGAAAAGGGACAATGGCCTCTGCTCACCTGATGCCAGACACTTCAATTTCTCCCTTTATGTCACTGGTGCCTTTCGAGCTGCTACCCTAGTACTGGAGCTCAGAGGGAGTGACTCTGAGTAGGTGAGTTTGTGTGTGAGTTCTTTAAGAGGAACTGCTGGAGCCCCAGCAGTTCCTTCTATTGACTCAATCCCTGCTGGTGTTTGCAGCCAGGAGTTGTGGGATTTTGTCTTCTTGACACTGGAACCCCAGGATGGGTAGTCTGGTGTGGGGCTGGGACTCCTCACTCCCTGAAATATCCCTCCTGATTTTTAATATACCACACATGGGTGTGGGACCAGCCCATTGTGGGTCTGTGTCCCTCCTGCCTATCTTAATGGATGTGGTTTTTTAAACTCTGTAGTCGTTGGATTTCCATTCAACTTGATTTCTGATGGTTCTGAGAAATGGTTGTTCTACTTGTATATTTTAGTTATAATATTGATGTGTGTGAGCCAGGTCTGCTCACATCACCATATACACTCTATTGCCCCTTATATATTTACTATTTTGGTATACATCTATGTCCCAGATTTTGGGGGGTGACTAGATGTATCTGTTGTCAGTGTTCTCCTGAGAAACAAAATCAATAGCATATATAGGTATGTGTGTATGTTCATAGTACACATTGATTAAGCCATGAACTCAGTTCTAACACTACCTAATGACAGTGTCAGATCCCCGATATTAAAGGCCTGGTCCCACAAGGCTGCTCCCCACTACACACACTTTAGACATGAATTGCAAGTCTAGGTTGTTACCTGATGTCCTGATTGACCAGCAATAGTTCAGGGGTTTCAGTGGCCCCCTTTTTGGGTTTGATTAATTTGTTAGAATGGCTCACAGAACTCAGAGAAACATTTAACTTCTAGATCACTGGTTTATTATAAAATAACTCAGAAACACCAAAATGGAAGAGATGAATAAGGCAAAGGATGTGGAAAGGAAAGGAGTATACGTAGAGCTTCCATGCTGACTGAGTGTGCCACTCTCAAGTTTTTATGAGTTTACCAGAGCCTCTCTGAACTCTGTTCTTTGGGGATTTATTACATGGACACAATTGATTACATTGTTGGTCATTGGCAATGGATTCAACCTTCTGTCCCTCTCCCATTCCTAGAGACCAGAGCAGATGGGACAGAAAGTTGCAAACCTTTAGTCACATGGTTGTTTCCCTGGGCAACCACCACCCTTCTGGGGTGCTCTCCAAAAGTCACCTCATTAACAGAAACTCAGGAGTGGTTAAAAGGGGTTTGTTCTGAATATTGAGTCACTTTTATTGCTTTTTCACTTAGGAAATTCTAAGAGTTTAAGGAGCTCTGTGGCAAAAACTGGGATAAAGACCAAATACATAGCACCATTTTGTTCATCATTATTTTGGTTTTTGTTTTGTTTTTAAAGATATTTATTATTTTTAAAGAAAGGGGAATGTAGAGAGGCACAGAGAGAGAGAGACATCAATGTATGGTTATCTTTCACCTGCCTCCAGCTACAGACCTGGCTGGAGACCTGGCTTGCAACCTGGTTATGTGCCCTGGCTGGGAATAGAACCAATGACCTTTGGGTTTGCAGGCAGGTGCTTTATCCACTGTGCCACCAGGCAGGGGTCATCATCATTTTGTTATAATATTGAGGAGCAAAAGAATTTGATTCCAGCCTGGGCCACTGTCTGTGTGGTTTGTGTGTCCTTTCCATGTCTGTGTGGGTTTTCTCTGTGTCATCAGGTTTCCTCCTACATCCCAAAGATGTACATGTAAGATGAATTGCTGTGTATAAATTGTGCCTCTGTGTGTGTGAGAGTGTGTGTGTGTGTGAGTGTGCGTGCACATGCACATGCTGTGATGAAAGGGTGTCTGTTCCAGGGTGGGTAGTTCCCAACTTGCTCCCTGAGCTGCCAGGATAGGCTCTGCCCTTTCTGACCCTGAACTGGAATAAGTGGGTTGAAATTTTATCTTACTTGTTTGTATTAATCATTCTTAAATGTCTGTATTATAACTCATTTATTCCAATGTTTAGTATTAGAAGTGTCTGGGTTTTGGGGAGAACCAAGATGGCAGAGGAGTAAGTGGAGCTACACCAATCTCCTCACAACACCAAACTGGAATTACAACTTAATGGGGAAAAATCATCCAGAATAACCAACAGAACACCAGCTGGAAAGAAGCCTTATAAACAAAACAGAAGAGAAGAACTGATTCATCACAACATGACCTGTAGGAAGTGCTGAGACACAATGGGGCTGGCAGGGCTCCCTCGGGTGGGAGCTGTGGGGACAGAGAAACATCTCAGCATCTGGGGGCTCCACCTGAGAAGGGTGGGATCTAAACCCTCAACTGAGCTTCCCAGCCTACAGCAACACAGCTGAGAGTAAAACAGCACCCAGCTGTGAAAAGCAAAAAGCCAGCAGGTTTAGCTGGCTTAACAGAGAGACTGAATTCTTAAAGGGACCATGCACAAAAAACTAGTGGCACCCACTTACCATGGGCTCCAGCAGAGGTAGGGCACAGTGGACTAGAGACACTTAAGGAGGGTTTGGGATCGGTGGCTTTAGGGGGAGAGCTGAGGGAGCAACTCCTGAGTCCAGTGCTGACCCATCCCTCTTACAGCCAGCAGACCACTCTTCTCCAAAGGGCAGGAGCCTGAGGGGAAGCCACAGCTCCGCCCATAGGAATGAATCCTCCCTACCCAGCAGTGCCTAAACCTGACCTCAGATCACAGATTGATCGGATGAACAACTGAATTCATCTGCCCCGCCCAGAGGTGCCTAAAACAGACCACTGATCACAGACTGATTGGATTAACAACTAAAGGAGACAAAGACAGTGGATCTCTGGTAGTCTCCAACTGGCTGACTAGGCCCAGACTGGGACATGAGCTCAAGTCACCAAGCACAGATCTGGAAGTAAAAATAGTGCACCTCTACACCTCAGAAGGTGCACCTCAGAACATTACTAAGACAGTAAGTCAAAGCAGACTAATCCAAGAAGCGGAAACAAACAAGGGTCACCTAAAATAGGGAGACAAAGAAATAAACCCTCAGCAAATGAACAGGAGGAATCCCCAGGAAGAGTGCAAAATGAAATAGAGGTAAGCACACTCTCAGACAAAGAATTCAAAATAATAATGATAGAGAAGCTCAATGAGCTTAGCCAGCTCAAAGAAAACTACAAACAACTCCAGGGGAACTACAAAGAACTCCAGGAAAGATTCAAGGAACTTATTGAGAACTATACCAGCATTAAAAAGGACATAGAAACCATCAAAAAGAGCCAGGAGGAAATGAAGAATACAGTTTCTGAATTGAAGGACACAGTTAAAAAATCAAAAGCAGGCTAGAGAAAGCAGAGGATTGGATCATTGAGCTGGAGGTCAATGTAGAAAAAAATTCCCAGGCAGTGCAACAAAATGATAAAAGACTGAAAAAGAATGAAGGTATTTTAAGGGAGCTGCAGGACAACATGAAACATAATAATATCCATATCATAGGGATACCAGAAAGAGAAGAGGAGGAGCAAGGGATAGAAAACCTGTTTGACAAGTAATGACAGAAAACTTCCCTAACTTGAGGAGAGAAAAAGTCATGCAAGCTTAGGAAGCACAGAGGGTCCCAATGAAGGTGAACCCAAACAGGCCCACTGCAAGACACATCATCATTAAAATGACAAATTTCAAAGACAAGAGAGAATCCTAAAAGCAAGAGAGAAATAGCTAATAAAATACAAGGGGGGTTCTGATAAGGTTATCAGCTGATTTCTCAACAGAAACACAACAAGCCAGAAGGGAATGGCAAAAAAATATTTCAAGCAATGGAAAACAAAGGACTGCAACCAAGAATACTCTAGCCAGCAAGGCTGTCATTCAAAATGGAAGATGAAATAAGGAGCTTCCCAGACAAAAGAAGTCTAAAAGAATACATCTCCATCAAACCAGCATTGCAAGAGATGCTAAAGGATCTGCTTTAAGATGAAGAAAAAGAGAGACAGATAGGAAGACAGGTACAAAGGTAAAGGGATTAAATGCACTTATCAAAAGACAGGGCAGCTGAATGGATAAGAACCAACTTTAACTTATGAATGCTTTAAAGTGATCTTGTTATAAATAGATTTTATCAAATAAGGTACAATTTTGTATTTTACTTGTATCTGCATTACTGCGGGTTAAGTTTTCTTAGATTAGAATCATTTCACAATATGGGAAAATCAGCTTACTTGTAATAACTCAGAAAAATTGAATGCAGTTAAGAAAGAAGAAAAACCTAAGAAAATGTGGATGTATATTACATAGACATGCTATCTTTCTTATTCACTGTTACAAAATATGTGCTTATTTGTGGATATGAAATATATAGATTTTGTTAGCAATTTATGTTTTAAATAGCAACCAACTGGACATGGGTATGTTGTGAAATCAGTCAATCTTTAGGTTAGAAAAGACGCTGAGAATGAAGACCAATTTGGATGGAAGTTGCAAACTACTAAACTATATGGTTCATGTATGTAGGCAATATATATTCTCATATTAGCATGTAAATTAGATGAGATTCCTTTCAATTAAATCATGGAAATATACATTTCAGTTATGAAGACCCCCAAACTGGGGGATGCTTGGGAAAAGGAATTAATGCTATAGTAAACTTTATTGTTGAAATGTGAACATACCTAATCTCTACCTCAACAGACTCTTAAATAGTTCAGGGGTTAGTTTAGGACCACGTAGGAAGTCAACCACAAGTTTTAAAAATAGCTAGAATACTATTCTATAAAATTATTTAAATCCTAGGGATTTTTATTTTTTACCTTAACTTAGTAGACATAATAATTTCTACTCTGGGGATCAGCTGAGCACTGCAAGTGCCATTATTTCTGAAGGCTTCAACTTGTAAAACACATGTAGGGGAAAAACAGAGGGTATTGGAAGAATTAAGACTTCTTAGTAAATAAATATACCATTTAAGATGGAAAACTCTAAAAAGAATAAGTTGTAGTTTCGGTAGCTTAAAATAAAATTGAGTTATATCATTGAAGTAGGGAGGATCTGACTCAAAAACCAAATTCATTTATTACTATGGGTTTGGCACTGTGTCTAGGATACTTTCACAAAAGTGAGTTCTGTAATACACCATTTATGTGATATATTTCACAAAAATAGCATTCCAGAGTATTAAATAAGTAAAAATTGCTTAATTTTGCTACAATATATCTAAAACACCATCATTTAACATGTAATAATTATGTAAGCTATTGGCATATTTTAAATTTTTTGTATTAACTCTTCAAAATCCAGTATGTACTTCAAATATGTGTAAAAATATGTATGTGTTTGGTAATACTGCAATTCACATTACTTAGAGTAATTCTTTAAACAAATGAATTAACATAGGCCTTTTGAAATAATGAAAACTTTGTATTAATATGATCAGAGAAGCTGACAGAAGGCAGTAATTAAATGGTGAATTTTCTGGATGTGAAAGGAAATAAGAAAAAGTACACATTGGTGGTGACAGAGTAGATAGGGGAATGTTAAGAAGAACCAAGGAAATAGAGAAGCCAAAGAACTTATATGCATGACTCATGGACATGAACTAAGGGGGGCATTGCTGGATGAAATGGGGGAAATTAGGACAACTGTAATAGCAAAATAGATAAAATACATTAACAAAAGAAGTGTCTGAGTTTTTACTGAAAACTTTGATGATGCTTTGTGCTCAGATGTATGCCTAGGAATATAATTATTGTTTATATCAATTAGCCTAAAGTACAATGGTTTTGTTATACATTGTTTTGCTTAAAGTCTTGGTATCCAAGATCCTAATGAGGGCTTACTGTATCTTTTTTGAATTAAAAATCACAATATCACATTAAATATACCATATTTAGAGGGATTGATAATACCAAATTTGATCATGTGATTGTGGAGGCTGGAAAGCTTCACATCTGCAGGGTGGCCAATAGGCTGGAGATTAGAGTTTTAGTTTCAAGCTGGAGATACAAGAGGACTAATATTCTCATTTGAGTTTGAAGACAGCCTGCTCTATAATGAGAAAAAGTAATGTTGCTGATGAAGTTCACAGTCTTCTGGAGAATATTCTCTAGCTCAAAGCTAGCTAGTCCATTTGTTCTAGTCAGATCTTCAACTGATTGGATGAGGCCCACCCAAAATTTGGAGGGCAATGTGCTTTACTTTAGGTCCACTGACTTAAATGTTAATATAATCTAAAAACATTTCACAAGAACACCTAGTTGAATTGACATAAAATTAACCATCACAGTAGATGACATGATTTTACAGGTGCATGTTACATATATGCCAGAAAGCAACAAAACATTTTATTTTCCAGCACCATAACTCATAAAGACATTTATAACTAATATGGAATCATGAATGATAGTTTGGTGTTTGGAAGAGTAAATTGTTTTTGAAGAGAAAGTGATGGTAATTTTGTCCACATAGTATACTATAGTTTGCAAGGCACTTCCATATACATTAGCATTCTTGATCGCCCAGCACCATTCTTTGCAAAGCGTTGGTTGCTGGTCCTGCTACCATGTTATTGGCTACTTCTAATACAGCAAAAGTGAAACCAAGGATCATGTAGTTATGTAGTGAACCTGATCTGTAGAGTAAGCCAGTGTGTGTGACTTAGGAAGACACAATTTTGTCCTGAGCCAAAACTTATTTTTTCTGAGTTATATGGACAAATACCTCAGTCCCACTATGTTATTTTGGAGAAGATTGTAGTAACTACATTAAAACAGCTTCTTACTCTTCTTTGAATTTCCGAAATCACTGGAATGTAGTAGTTAAATAAAAGTATGTGTGAGAACTTGTTTACTTGTCACTGACTTGCTAGGGACTGCCTCCTTCTCCTGCTTCCCATTTAATTCCTTTTGAAATATTTTCCAATTTGGATTTGGAATAACTGCTGTCATAGAATGTCTCATAATCTATGAATGTCCAGCTAAGTCATTTCATTTTTTATTCACTATTATTAAATGTCTCGGTGACTAACCCACCTCCCCTCTCTTTCTATCT
Source organism: Noctilio leporinus (assembly GCA_004026585.1). Lineage (NCBI taxonomy): Eukaryota > Metazoa > Chordata > Mammalia > Chiroptera > Noctilionidae > Noctilio > Noctilio leporinus. Next base: position 23,598 of record PVIW01000498.1, read on the forward strand.
TGCTACATTTGTCCTGATTTATACCATATACTTTTGTGTTAAGTCTTTCCCAACAGTTTCTCTGCCCTTAAGCTTTTGCATTTCCAATTCATTCTACCCATTGCTCTCATGGGTATCTTTCTAAAGCATGCACATTATCATTACTCTCCTACTCAAAATATTTTACACATTTTTCAAAATAATACTATAATATGAAATGGGGACAAATGTACAGAAATAGAGAAACAATTTTGTACTAATAGTGGGCACAGGTTTAGAACAAATTTGACATAAAGATAAGTCCCTAAACTGTTGACTTCAAAATCTTTCAGTATATCTGGCTAAAGACAGAATGAATCCCACAACCTGAGAAAAGACTAATCTAAAGATAAGGGATCAACTCTCCCCTACAGTGGTGGGTATAAGAATTATGGGACAGAAGTAAAGAATGGCATTATATGATTGTTGTACAAGGTGATACACTTATGATCTGTGTTAGTGATGATCTGACATATTAAAATATAATGACACAAGTTTAAATATGAAAATATTTAAGTACCATCACCTACTTTGCCATATTCCTCCTATAGTTTCTTGAATTAACACTAATCATTTTTTCCTTTATAGATTTTTTAAAAATTTAATTTTATTGTTGTATGACATCCATCCCCTTTTTACTCCCCTCTGTCCCCTCCTCTACCAACCCACTCCACCCCAAAGTCAATCCCACTTGTCGTCCATGTCCATGGTTCTTCCATACTAGTTCCTTGACTAAACTGCTCCCCTTCTTTGCCTCCTCCTTCTCCTCCTCCTCCTCTTCCTCCCCGCTTGGCACTACCCCCTCTACCCTCTGCCCACTGAAGGTCTATTCATTGTATTCATGCATCTGGTTATATTTTGCTTGTTTATTTGTTTTGTTCATTATTGTCCTGTAATGGGTGAGATCATATGGTATTTGTCTTTCACTGACTGGCTAATTTCATTAATCATAATACTTTCCAGTTCAATCCATGTTGTTGCAAAGAGTAGGAGTTCCTTCTTTCTTTCTGCCGTGTAGTATTCCATTGTGTAAATGTAATAAAGTTTTTTGACCCAATCATCCACTGATGGGCACTTAAGCTGTTTCCAGCACTTGGCTATTGTAAATAGTGCTGCTATGAACATAGGGGTACATAGGTTCTTATGAATTGGTGTTTCAGGGTTCTTTGGGTATATTCCTAGAAGTGGAATTGCTGGATCAAAAGGCAGTTCCATTTTTAGTTTTTTAATAAAACTCCATAGTGTTTTTCCATAGTGGCTGCACCAGCCTACATTCCCACCAGGAGCGCACCAAGGTTCCCTTTTCCCCACAATCTCACCACACTTGTTTGTTGAATGTTGATGACGGCCATTCTGACAGGTGTGAGGTGATTTCTTATTGTGGTTTTATTTTGCATCTCTCTGATGGCCAGTGATGTTGAGCATTCCTTCATATGTCTCTGGGCCCTTTGTAGGTCTTCCTCAGAGAGTTGTCTGTTCAGGTCCTTTGCCCATTTTTTAATTGAGCTATCTCCCTGGTGTTGAATCACATTAGTTCTTTATATATTTTGGAGATCAAACCCTTGTCTGAGGTATTATTGGCAAATATGTTTTCCTATACAATTGGTTCTCTTTTAAGTTTGCTGGTGTTTTGTTTAGCTGAACAGAAACTTTTCAATTTGATATAGTCTTATTTGTTTATTTGTTCTTTGATTTCCTTTGCCCTTGGAGAAGTATCAGTAAACATTTTTCTGCACAGGATATCTAAAATTTTACTTCTTGTATTTTTCTCCAGGACCTTTATGGTGGCACTGCTTATGTTTAAGTCCTTTACCATTGTGAGTTTATTCTGGTGTATGGTGTAAGTTAGTGGTCTAGATAAATTTTTTTGCATGTCCCTATCCATTTCTCCCAACACCACTTGTTGAAGAGACTGCTTTCACTCCATTTAATGTTCCTTCCCAATTTGTCCAATATTAATTGACCATAGAGTCCTGGATTTATTTCTTGGCTATCTATTCTGTTCCATTGATCTATATGTCTATTCTTATGCCAGTACCAGACTGTTTTGATGACAGTAGCCTTGCAGTATAGTTTGATATCCGGTATTGTGATTCCTCCTACCTTGTTCTTCATTCTCAAGATTGCTGTGGCTATTTGTGGGCATTTTTGGCTCCGTATAAATTTTTGAAGTATTTTTTCTTCATATTTCTGTGAAGTCTGTCATTGGCATTTTAATTGGGGTTGCATTGAATATATAGATTGCTTTGGGTAGTATGGACATTTTTATGATGTTAATTATTTCCATCCATGAACATGGTATATGCTTCCATTTATTTGTATCTTGCTAAATTTCTTCAATGTTCTGTAGTTTTCTGAGTACAAGTCTCTTACCTCTTTGGTTTAGTTTATTCCTAAGTACTTTATTTTTCTTGTTGCTATGGTAAATGGGATTTGTTTTCTATCTTCTATCTCTGATGTTTCATTACTGGCATACAAAAATGCTTTTGATTTCTGGATATTGACTTTATATCCAGCTATTTTACTAAATTTGCTTATTAGGTCGAGTAAGTTTTTGGTGGAGTCTACCAGGTTTTGTATATACACTATCATATCATCTGAAAATGACAGTTTGACTTACTCCTTTCCAATTTGGATCCCTTTGATTCCTTTTTCTTCTCTGATAGCTATGGTTAGAACTTCTAAAATGATGTTGAACAGAAGTGGAGAAAGTCGACAGCCTTGTCTTGTTCCTGATCTTAGGAGGAAAGGTTTAGCTTTTGCCCATTGATTATGATGTTGCCTTCAGAGTTTTCATATATGCCCTTTCTGATGTTGAGGTATGCTCCCTTCCATTTTGCTGTGGGTTTTTATCATAAATGGTTTCTGTACTTTATCAAATGCTTTTTCAGTATCTATTGATATGATCATATAGTTTTTGTCTTTTATTTTATTTATATAGTGTATTACATTTATTGATTTGTGAATATTGTACCATCCTTGCATCCCTGGGATGAAACCCACTTGATCATGGTGTATGATCTTTGTAATGTATTGCTGGATCCAGTTGGCCAATATTTTGTTGAGAATCTTTGCATCTATGTTCATCAGAGTTATTGGCCTATAGTTTTCTTTCTTAATTGTGTCTTACCTTGGTTTTAGCGTTAGAATAATATAGGCCTCATAGAAAGATTTTGGGAGTCTTTCCTCTTCTTGGATTTTTTGATATAGGTTGAGAAGGATAGGAGTTAGCTCTTCTTTAAATGTTTGGTAGAATTCATCTGTGCATCCATCTGGTCCTGGGCTTTTGTACTTTGGGAGATTTTTGATTACTTCTTCACTTTCACTAGTTGTTATTAGTCTATTCAGGCTTTCTGCTTCTTTTGGATTCGGTTTCAGAAGATTATACATTTCCAGAAACTTGTCCATTTCACCCAGGTTGTCATATTTCTTGTCATATAATTGTTTATATTTCTTACAATGCTTTGTATTTCTGAAGTGTCAGTTGTGATTTCTCCTCTGTCATTTCTGATTCTGTTTATTTGGGTCTTCTCTCTCTTTTTCTTGATGAGTCTGGTTAAAGGCTTCTCAATTTTGTTTATTTTTTCAAAGAATCAGCTCCTGGACCTGTTGATTCTTCAAATTGTAGTTTGAGTCTCTAAGTTATTTAATTCTGCTCTGATCTTGATAATTTCCTTCCTTCTACCTGCTCTGGGCTTTGTTTATTGTTGCTCCTCTAGTTCTTGCAGCTTTATGATTAGGTGGTTTGTATAAGCTTCTTCTATCCTTTTTAGGTAGGCCTGTATTACTATGAAGTTCCCTCTGAGGACTGTCTTGTCGGTGTCCCATAGGTTTTGGGCTGTTGTGTATTCATTGTCATTTATTTCTAGAAGCTTTATTGATTTCATCTTTGATCTCATTGTTAACCCATTCATTACTTAAAAGCATGTTATTCAGTCTCCATGAGTTAGAGTGCTTTTTGTTTTTTTCCCTTGAGGTTGGTTTCAGGTTTCAATCCATTGTGATCTGAGAAGATGCTTGGTATGATTTCAATTTTCCTGTATTTGTGGAGGCTTGTCTTGTGACCTATCATGTGGTCTATCTTAGAGAATGTTCCATGTGCATTTAAAAAGAATGTGTATTTTGCTTCTTTGGTGTGAAAGGTTCTGTATATATGTTAGGTCCATTTCCTCTAAAGTGTTGTTCAATGCCACAACATCCTTAGTGATTTTTTGCTTGAAAGATCTGCCCATTGTTGATAATGGGGTATTAAAATCACCTACTATTAGTGTGTTGCTGTCTATATCCTTCTTGAAGTCCTCCCAGATTTTCCTTATGTATTTTGAAGCTCCTATGTTGTGTACATATGTTTACCAGAGTTATATTTTCTTGATGGATTGTTCCTTTTAGTATTGTGAAATGTCCTTCTTTATCTCTTTTTATGGTCTTCATTGTAAAATGTATTTTGTCTGAAATAAGTATTGCTACTCCAGCCTTTTTTTCCTGTCCATTTGCTTGATATATCTTTTTCCATCCCTTCACTCTCAATCTGTGTCACCTTTTGTTCTGAGGTTTGTCTCTTGAAGACAGCAGATATGTGGGTCATGTTTTCTTATCCATTCAGCTACCCTATATCTTTTGATTGGCGCATTTAAGCCAATTGTATTTAAGGTTATTATTGACTGATGCTTATTTTTCACTTTATACCTATGTTTCTCTCTGTCTCTCTCAGTTCCTTCATTTTTTTAAAGCACACTTTAGCATTTCTTGCAATGCTGGTTTGATAGAGATGTATTCTTTTAGTCTTCTTTTGTCTGTGGAACTGCTTATTTCTTCTTCCATTTTGAATGAGAACCTTCCTGGGTAGATTATTCTTGGTTATAGGCCTTTGTTTCCCATTACTTGGAATATTTTTTGCCATTCTCTTCTGGCCTGTATTGCTTCTGTTGAATGATTATTTGATAGCCTTACTGGAGCCCCTTTATATGTTGTTTTCTGTGTCTCTCTCGATGCTTTTAGAATTCTCTCTTTGTCTTTGAAATTGGCCATTTTAATTATAATGTGTCTTGGAGTGGGTCTGTTTGGGTTCATCTTCATTGCAACCCTCTGTGCTTCCTGAACTTGAGTAACATTTTCACTCATCATGTGATGGAAGTTTTCTATCATTACTTTTTTGAACAGGTTTTCCATTCCTTGTTTTTCTTCTCCTTCTGGTATTCCTATGATACAGATATTATTACATTTCATGTTGTCCTGCAGCTCTCTTAAAACCTCTTCATTCACGTTCAGACTTTTTTCATTCTGTTGCATTGTCTTGGAATATTTTTCTATGTTGTCCTCCAACTAGCTGATCTGATCCTCTGCTTTCTCTAGCCTGCTGTTGATTTCTTCTAATGTATTTTTCAATTCAGAAATTGTATTCTCCATTTCCTCCTGGCTCTTACTGATAGTTTCTGAGTCCTTCTTAATGCTGGTGTAGTTCTCAGTAAGTTTCTTGTAGCTTCCCTGGAGTTCTTTGTAGTTTCCCTGAAGTTGTTTGTAGTTTTTTGGGTTTTTAAAATTTATTTTATTTTATTTTATTTTTTATAGCTAGCTATGCTCATTGAGCTTCTCTATCATTATTTTGAAGTCCATATCTGATGGTTTGCTTGCTTCTGTTTCATTTAGTGATCTTTCTGGGGATTCATCCTTTCCTTTTGGCGATGGACTGTTCTTTTTCTCCCCATTTTTTAGGTTTTATTGTAATCCAATTAGGCTGTGATCAGTGCCAGGGTAAGGATCTGCTAGGCTGGAAGGATTAATTCAGTTGTAATCCTATTAGTGTGTGATCCACCACCAGGCTCAGATGCTGCTTGGGGTGACAGACTGATTCGGTTGTAAATCAATAAATCAGCTACCAAACTCAGACCCTGCTGGGCTAGACAGAGAGGTTCAATTGTAATCCAATGGATCAGCCATCAGCTCAGGTGCAGCCTGGTGGGACAGATTCAGATGTAAATCAATGAATCTGTGATCAGTGGCCAGGCTCAGGAGCCACTGGGCTAAACAGCAAGGTACAATTATAATCCAATGAATCTGTGATCAGCCACCAGGCTCAGGAGCTTCTGGGAAGGACAAACGAACTCAGTTGTGAACCAATGAATCCACTTTCAGCCACCAAGCTCAGTTGCCACCGTGTGGGACTGACTGATGCAGCTGTAAGTCAGAGTTCGTAATCAGCTGCCAGGCCCAGGCGCTGTTGACCCAGCTGACCCAGTTTCAAAGCAATGAATGCATGATCAGCCACTAGGCTTACATGACCCTGTGCAGGGCCAACTGACCAACCCAGCTGCAAGCCTGAGAGTCTGCAATTAGCCACCAGGCCCAGGTGTTGATGGGCAAGAAACACCTCTTCAAGTGACAACTATTGTGTTTGTGCTCAGACAGGGCAAGGCAGGAGAGGTTTATTTAGATGTAAATCAAAGAATTGTGATCAGGCGCCAGGCTCAGGCACCACTGGGCGGGGCTATGAGGACCCTCATACAGAAGGCGCTTGGAGCAGTGCAGTCCACCTGCCTGAGGTGTGGGCAATTAGTCAGCCTGAGGATCCCCACAGCTGCTTCCCCACTTCTTTCCTTCAAGCCACCGCTGCAAACTCTCCCCACATGTCTCCAGTCCTCTCTGCCCTCCCTCTGCTGGAGCCCAGGGTAGGTGGGTGTCAGTGTATTTTTGCTGTGGTCATGCTAGTTACTTCTGTCTCCAGCGCTCTCTTAGGCTAGTAAACCCCATGACTTTCTGACCTTCTCAGCTGGATGCTGTTCTGCTCTCTGCTGTGTTGCTGTAGCTGGGACACCCTGCTGGGGGACCAGAACCCCCCACCGTTTTAGGTGGGGCCCCCAGCTCCATCCCTTCGGCTGCTGCCTCCTGTGGGGGCCCAGCCAGCCCTCTCAAGTTTGCGAGATTCCTACCAGTCAAGTTGTGATAAAGCAGCCTCTTCTGTTCTGTCTGTGGTTATAGGAGTTCTTTTCAGCTGGTGTTCTGTTGGTAATTCCAGCTGACTTTTTCTCCAAGAAAGTAATTCCAGATGCGACCTGGGAGGAGATTGGTGCAGCTCCATTTATTTCTCCGCCATCTTGCCAGAACTCCGAATTAACACTAATCTTAAAAAATCTTAAATATCTTTTATGGCACAGGCGTTATAATCAGATATTATCCAAGGCCTAACTAATTCAATGAAAAACTTATAATCATCAAAATCATTATTATTTCTCAATAGAATTTGCAAATTTTCTTGAACCCCTACCTACCACTGATACCATGAAATGATAACTTTAGTTGTTACATTAGCTACTGTTTATCCTAGAATATTTATATGTCCTTGTGAGTTGTTTCTACTTAATCTTTGGCTTCTGTTCTGATCACTAAGGAATTGTCATTTTAGGATAAGAATCAGTATTTCTTCCCTACTCCACCCATGTTTAGCTGCAGTAAAAATTCTTTGTGTCAACTGAATAAAAAATCTGAAGTGATTGCTTTGTGCCTTTGCTGCTAAAATGCAAGTTCAAGAACAACAACATTGTCTTGGCCCTGAAACCCTGTGGCTTAAACAAAAGCCTACATTACCTGTTTGGTTCCATTGGAACCATTCTAACATTAACACTAGCTCTTTAGAATACAAACTGCCTGACTTAGCTTCATTTTGTAGTATTTAAAAAGTTAAGGGTCTTGTTGGACTGGTGTGGTTCCATTGGTTAGGCTTCAGCCTACAAAGTGAAGGTCACCAGTTCAATTCCAGATCAGGACACATGCCTAGGTTTTGGGTTTGGTCCCAAGTAGGGGTGCATAGGAGAGGTAACCTGTTGATGTTTCTCTCACACATGGATGTTTCTCTACTCCTTTTTCACTCTCCCTCTTTCAGAAAAGTTAAATGTCTTTTTGTTATAGAATATAACATGCTATGTGAATAATCCAAATACCAGATAAAGAAAGAAATAAGAATATCATATGGCAATCGAGAGAGAGAGAGAGAGAGAGAGAGAGAGAGAGAGAGAGAGAGAGAGAGAGAGAAGGAGAAAAAGAAAGAAAGAAAGAAAGAAAGAAAGAAAATAGCCTTGGCTGGTTTGGCTCAATGAATTGGCACCAGCCTCTGAACCCACAGTTCACTGGTTCAATTCCCAGTCAGGGCACATAACCAGGTTGCAAGCCAGGTCTCCAATTAGGTCCTTAGCTGGAGGCAGATGAAAGGCAACCATACACTATTGGTTCTCTCCTTTTCTTCCTCCCTCCCTGCCCTTCTCTCTGAAAATAATAAATAAAAGCTTTAAAAAATAATAAATAAGCAGAAAAGTTGTTTAAAAGACACTATAGTTGTCTTCCAAGTTTATTTTTGCAATTGATCACATTTATGAAAATAACAGTTTTAATGCAAGTAAGATGGTTACAATATAATGTAAGGACTTTTTTCCATATACTGTTTTGACAACTTTATTTCCACTACAGACTGGTTTTATGTTGCACATAAGTTATTCTGCAGCACAATACGACTGGTGGATTATGTTACTATATGTTATTTGTTATAAGAACAGTATTAACGCTGCAGAGTATTTATTGAAATACCTAAGCACAGCTGACTTCCTCTGGTAGGACAGCCATATGTTCCATACTTACCTTAATCATTACTTTTTAAAAAAATATTTATTTATTGATGGGGAGAGAGAAAGAGAGAAACATCAATATATTGTTCCACCTATTTATGCACTCATTGGTTGATTCTTCTATGCCCCCTGACCAGGGATCGAACCCACAACACTGGCACATAGGGACAATGCTCTGGGTTACTAGGCCAAGGCAATGACTGTTATTTTTCTTTAGTAATTTCTGGAAAAATTATTCCCCAGCTGACAGGTTTTTAGAACTCTAATTTGGAGGAATAAAACTAGATACCAAATGACTATATTTCAGTGTTGTAGTGTAGATTTCCTTCTCTTCATTACATATGGCAAATGTTCTTTTTCAATAAATAGAATTCTTCTGAACTTGAATTGTTTCTTTGTTTCTGATAAATCAAATGTATTTAATAGGCATTTAAATTTCATGGTACAAATAACCATGCCCTGATGATGTTGAAAACTGAGTTTTCAAATTTTTATGATTAATACATCCACTTTTATGTATTTTAAAATTTATCTTTAATAACAACCAGATGATAAAACAGAGGCTTATAAACTTAACCACAATCTCAGTGAGTGATGTCTAAATTCAAATATGCCCTATTGAACCACTTCCATTTTTATTGGTTAGTCCAAGTGGTTAGGACTATCTTCTGCATAGGTTTGTCTATCAGAAGTTGCTAAACTTTCTATGTTTTTATCCTGAGAACTTTTCCTGCCCACTGAAAGAGAGGGTTTAAAGGTTGGATGGCCACAAATGACATGGGAACTGTTGATCAGCAAATATAAATATCTAGTGGCATATCTGAGTGCTCTAAGTAAACCAGATAGAAACCAAGATTTCTTTTGGTAATAGCATTTCTTTTTTTAAGATTTTATTTATTATTTTTAGAGAAAGGGGAAGAGACAGAGGCAGAGAGAGAGAGAGAGAGAGAGAGAGAGAGAGAGAGAGAGAGAGAGATTAATGGATGGTTGCCTTTCAGCTATGGACCTGACTGGAGATCTGGCTTGCAATCCGGTCATATGCCCTGGCTGGGAATTGAACCAGCGACCTTTGGGTTCACAGGCTGGTGTCTTATCTACTGTGTCACCAACCAGGGTTAGTAATAGCATTTCTATTCATGTTCATAAACAACATGGCTATTAAAGCCAGTAAGGAACTAACAAAACCTATAAGACATGCAAGAGCGGGTACCCATTGGCATTTTATGCCCTCATATGGCATGCGAATTTTATATTTAGTTCTGATGTTCAATGGCCTCATCTTTATTAGAAAGTTTAATCTTGGTGTTTATTAACATTTTACAATCTAGTCTGAGCCACCCAATCCTTGTTTTTCATACCCAATCTATTTACTTTCTGGATAAGTCTAGGCAGTTTAGTAAAACATTTGTTATATGTTATCAAAGATTACCGATGATGTAAAGCAACATTGTATGTGGTGGGCATCCATACATGTGTGACAGAAATTTAGAAGCTGAAGGTCCACCAAAGTGCCTTGAGAAAAATATACCATTACCATGTGCATTTTTAAACTGTAGTAGGTACCATACGGATTTTTACTGATACTTTTAGTACTTTGGAGAAAGCATGGAGAAATGAGGACATAGGAAAATAAACTGAGGCCAAAGAAGAGAATAAACACTTAATGGATAAGACAAATTCTATTTCATTTTTATGGAGTGTTTTCAAAGTCCTAGGGAGACTTTTTTCCTAACATCTTATATTATATTTATCTCCTGTGCTACTGAGGTAACCAAGGAAAAACAAAAGATAAGAGGAAAGAACAGAGATATATATATTTTTCTCCTTGAAGTCAGTCTCTTGGATACATATAAATGCAGCACAATGGCCAAAAGAAACTTCACATTTTAAAGGCAAGTGAATTTTAAAATAAAAGATAAATAGCTACATTTTCAAGCTCTATTTCTAGCTCATCAATATCACAGTAGGTTTTTATAATGCGATATTTAAAATGAAAATTATTAAAACATTGCAGTGGAAACTTGTGAATGCATACTATTATGTTTTGAGTCCTCATAATGCTTAAAATGTGCCTTTTTCATTATTTCTTTGCTTTGAGAGTATAGTGTACAACAATTATAGATGTCACACCATTAAAAGGATTTTATTTTTCTATGTAAAAATTATATTAGTTTTGGTGACCTGAGTTCTATTGCAAGTTAATTACCATTTAAATAATATCCATTTAATGTACCACTGCCATGTTTGTCTGCTCCTCATTTGTTTATCCCTTCAGCAATCATTTGGTTAATCTTTCAGGAACATGACATTTTGCTCAATGCTGGGAATATAACACGGAATTAAGAAGTTTTCATCCTCTAAAAGTTTATGGCTTAATAAGAGGAGCTTGTTTGGGTTAGGAAAGTAAAGGATTTGTCTTTTATGTGGTAGTAATTATACATCTGTGAGGGGTGACCCCTTTTTTGACAATGAAATCTAGGCCTGACCCAGCCTTTCTAAAATCTTTTCTCTCTGGATTATTTGGGATTAATATGATTGCTCTGATATTTGTGGGTTGCAATGAAGAATACTCAAATCTAATACTCTTGTATCATCAATTATTTTTAGCATAAATTCATCTCAAGCTTTATTTCAAAACCTAATTTGCCATCATTTTTTAAATGAGTTTAGCAAAAGAGAAATGATATATTTCATCTGTCAATTCTTCATTTTTAATCCCTATAGTTCACATTTGGCATAATTTTTCCTAATATTTTAGTTGAGATTTTTTTTCATTTTGGTACTCTGATATTCCATATATCTCAAAAGAAATTTATATTTAAAATTGTACAGTTGTCAAGTCTTCAGCAAGAAAGCTTTTACCAAGTTTGAAAATTATTTTTTATTTTGGAAAAAATTACAAGCAGGCCAAAATAACTTGTTCAACCATCTGAGCTTGATATGTTAAAAAGTTTTTAGAAATATCTGTCTGCATGTACAAGTAAAATTCTAATATTCTTTGAGAGTAGAAACTTAAACTTAGCAGCATATGAGAAAGTGTTCTATTTTATGAGTTAAATGTATTGGGTTCTGATGTATGGCTTTAACTCTTGTTGCATTACAATAGTTTGAAAATGTCAAGTTCTTAATATTGTTTAAACATCTGCTTTTGAAGAAATGTATCCTGTCCTTTCCCAGGTATAAAATGTCCCACCTGGGCTGAATGCCAGGGACACACCATGCTTAAGTAATAAGCCCAATTATCTTGCTAATAAACAGCAGCTAGAAATTGAACTCTTGTTGGCAGGTATATAGGATACTTAAACACTTAAGTGGGATTAATTAAAATCTAAAATGAGTTACATGACACATATAACAATCATATACAAATATTTAGTATAGCAATTATCTCATTCTCTTTTTGGTTAATGATGTTTATGCTTTTGAACTATCATGAAAAGAGGGTTTCAAAATTAGTGTTGAGCTTACTTGCCTCCAAGGACTTTCTGAAATAGAATGTCAGATTCCTAAGTGATGAAAGATGAATGTGATGATAACAAATATTTCACTCCCAATGCCAAGGGATATGAGTATGATATTCTCAAAGTTGATGTAGGCTTCAGGCATGTATTTGTACTATAATCTATCAAGAAAAGTTTTGGGGGAACCTAGTGGAGGGCGGTTGCCATGGCTCAAGTCAAGTATCTATAAGAATGAATTTATAATCAATGTAATATATTTACTCAGAAATATAGTTTTGACTTTTCTACAATTTCTTTTCTAATTACTGTAAAATAATTACAGAAGTGCAAAGTTGTCTATATGAAAACATAATTTTTTTCTTATAAATAACACATAAAAAATAACACATTTTGCTTGAGGTTATTCTAGAATTTTTTCTGGTACTATAATATTTATAAGGGATTCATAATATCTAAGAGCGAATGAAATACAGAATTTGGGTCTATACTCTTTTTTTTTTTTTTTTCCCCCCTCAATAATATGTAATGAGGTGGGAGGGATGAGGTACTTCTCTCCTACTAGTACGAACAAACAAATACAAGAATAACAAGCAAGAAATAGGTCGTGACCTTATGGGTGGCTATAACACAATATCACAGATTGAGTGGCTTATATAAACAGATATTTATTTCTCACAGTCCTGGAGGCTAGAAGTCAGAGGTCAGATGTCAGGTGCCAGTGTGGTCAGGTGAGGGCCCCACTTGGGCTGCACACTTCTTATTGCGCCCTTATGTGCAAGATGGGTGAAGGGTGCTCTGTGGGATCGCCTCTAGGAACACAGATCCCGTTCATGGGAGCTCCATGCTCATGACCAAAGCACTTCCCAAAGGTCATACCACCTAATATGGTCATGTTGGGCATTAGGATTTCAACATAAGAATTTTGAAGGGGGAAGGCAGAAACATTTTAGACCATAGTAGTGACCAAGGAGATACGGAAAATTTCAGGACAGTATTGTGTTTTACTTAATTATGATACCATCTTTTGCATCTGTATTGATAATTTGACAAAATCCTGGAAAATTCTCATAATTTTAAATCTCAAGAGAAGAAAATATTATTTTTCTGCTTTTTTACCATATTGAGTGTTGGTAGTTAGTACAAACTGCTGATGGGGAAAAAATTCTGAAAATAGGCATTAACAAGGGGACCTGAATATTTCTGGAAAAGACCAACCTCTTCAGTGTGCTTTGCTGGCAACAATGATCAGTAGGCCTGGGAGCAGTGGGTTTTTCCTCTCTAAGGAAGAGCTCCATTTAGCTGAAGCAAGTGTTTTCAGGTAAGCTAAGTCATCAGAAATGAGAATACGGATCTAGTCTTCCCACAAAGAATATCAGAGGTGCTCTCTGAGCTGTCAACTCCCTTCTATCCCCTATAAGAGAGTAATGTCTGAAATACCCACCTATTAAACTGCAACTCAGAAAAGACAACTAAATGGCCAATTTAATAATAAAGTAATGAAGTAAATCTCAACTTTCAGAAGATACAGAAATTCTGGATGAAGATACACTTAAGGCAAGAAGAAATGAATAATATCATGAAAAGTAAACAGACATGATATGTCATTGGGCTGGGTGAAAAGAAGAGAATATATTATGCCAAAAACTGAAAAAGATTTCAGTCTGGAATAAAATGTAATGCAACAAATTTTAAAAATATTCCTGTTAGTGCTTTTTACTGATACAGAACTTAGGTAGAAAACATTTTCAGTAAAATAATTGTCAAAGACTAGATGACATAATAATAGCTAACATAATGGTTATGTTACTCTTTAATGCAGTTTAGGTATGCTAACATACTTTTTCTTCTTAATAGCCCTATAAGGTGTAGGCTTTATCCCCATTTTACAGATGTGGGAACTGAGTCACAAAGAGTTTTAGCATAAAGCACCAAGACTTGCAATGATTAAGTAGTGGAACTAGAATTTAAGTTTAAGAAGCCTGGCCTCAGAGTCTTTGCTTTTAAATGCTATGATACAGCTATGGCTGGTGTGGCTCAGTGGACTAAATTGCTGGTCTGTGAAGTGAAAAGTCACTTACTGGTTTCATTCCCAGTCAGGGCACATGACTGGGTGTCAGGCCAGGTCCCCAGTTGGGGATGTGCAAGAAGCATCCACTTGATGTTTTTCTCCCTCTTTCTCTCCCTCCTTCCCCTCCCCACCTTTTTTTTTTTTTTTTTTTTTTTAAGATTCCATTACTTTCAGACGGGGGGAAGGGAGTGAAGCAGAGAGATAGAGAGACATCAACATATGGTTGCGTTTCACCTGCCTCCAGCTACAGACCTGGCTGGAGAACTGGTTTGCAACCTGGTTATGTGCCCTGGCTGGGGAATTGAACCAGCGACCTTTGGGTTTACAGGCTGGCACCTTATCCGCTGTGCCACCAGCCAGGCCTCCTTCCCCTTTCTTAAAGAATAAATAAATCTTTTAAAAATGCCATGATACAGTGCCAATTAATGGAAAATTACACGAAAAGGTATTTTGCAGATATAAGAAAATAAAAGTGATGAGGAAAAAAGTAATATACAAAGTTGAAACAGCAAGGAGCTAATCACCTTGAAGGTGAGGAATAAAAGATACAGATTAAAACAGATAATAACTGAAATAGTTTCAGTTATACATAACAAATCACCCCCAAAGTTTAGCCACAGAAAACAACATTTTATTGCATGACTCAGAAATTATGGCTCCTGGGGGTGGAGGAGGCAGGGTGGCCTCAGTCACATGTGTTAGACTTTGATGGCTTCTTCATGGCTACTCTCTTCTCATTGTCTTCCATAATTCAGTAATTTAGTAGATTTTAATAGTGAAAACATAAGTTTAAGGCTGAGGCCAATAATTAAGCCCTGATGCATTCTATTGCTCAAGGGTAGGCCTAGGAGGTAGGCCCAGGGAGTAGGCTGTGTGAATAGGCTCCACCTCTTGACTGAAGGGTGGCAAAGTTGCACTGCAAATGGTCATGCAGAATGAAAACGATTGTTGTGACCATCTTTGAAACAACTCAACCAAGAAAAAGTTGTATGAACTAGTAATCAATAGCCTGCACTCAATAAATATTTGCCATTTTTTCCATACTCTTTAAATACTTTTATTCATTTGATCCTCATGAAAATTGTTTAACAGGTTGATACTGTTTTAATATCCATTTCTATTTTGCACATTAAGAAAATGAAGAGCCTAGCACTTTCATTGATCTCTAGAGAACATGGAACTTGTAGGCAATAGTGCCAGAGTTCAAATCAATACCTTCGGACTCCAGAGGCTACATTAATGATCTGCCCTATTGCGGTGTATCCTAAGACATTCTTCCTGAATTAAGAAAGAACCAAATCTGTGCATGGAAAATGCATACTAATTCCAGGAGTAGTTCATTAGTGAAAATGCTAGTGAGACATAGCACAATAAAATGATTTAGTTTAAAAATCAGTGAGGGACTTCTTGAGCTGTCTAGGCAACAAAAGAAAATCACCTGTAAGGAGTGACACCAGGCTGTCGTAAGAAATCTTCAAAGCAATCTTCAGTGCCAGAGGCAAAGGAGCCCTGGCAACACTGTTCTAGGGGAGAGAATATAAAGTGCAAAAAGACAGTGTAACCAGTTAAATGAGATCTATAAACGGGCAGTAAAACACATTAAAAATGCTCAGCATCATTAATTTGAGGAATGCAATAAAAATCACAATTAGGGTGTCACTGTGAAAAGAACAGATAGAAGTGCTAGAGAGGGTATGGAGAAGTTGGAATCCTTGTGCAGTCTTGGTAGGAATGTAAAATGGCGGAGCCATTATGGAAAATAGTACGGAAGTGCCTCAACTCATTAAACATTGTTATTATAAGATCCAGGAATCCCACTTCTGGCTATATATTCAAAGACATCTCAGGAAGGAGTTTGAAGATGTTTTGTCACAATGTTTATGGCAGCATTTGAAAAAATAGCCAAGAGGTAGGAGCAACCCAAATTTGCCAACGGATAGATGAACCAATGAAGAAAATGTGGTAAACATACAAATAAATATTATACAGTCTTATAAAAGGAAAGAAATTCTGCCACATGCTATGACATGGGTAAACCGCAAAGACATTATTTTAAGCAACATAACCTAGTCACAAAAGAATAAATAGTATGATGTATGATTCCAATCATGTGAAGTTACTAGTCCAACTCTTAGAAACAAAAAGTAGAAAGGCCGAGGAATGGCCGAGGGCTGGGAGCAGGACCTAAGGAGGAATAGTCTTTAGTGGGTCTAGAATGACAGGGTTTCAGATGAAAAAGTTTTAGAGATCTATTGCAAAATTTTATAAATACAAGTCATACTACTGAACTGTACACTTAAGATAGTAAATTTAATGTTATATACACATATTTTACCAAACACACAAAAAATATATAGCCAACCCAGGGGTTTTTCTAATAGGTAGTAACAAATAGAAGTTATGAAATACCAGGGAGCACTGAGAATACTACACCCATGGTTTTCTTCCTCCTAGAAGGAAAAAAAAAAAAAAAAAAAAAGAGAGAGAGAAAGAGAGAAACTTGGTAAGGAAAACCAGCATAAAGATAACAAATCAAACTGGACCTCAGAGAATAAATAACATGACGTTTTTATGCTCAAATATTAAGACTGAACATGCACTCTGTAGAAATATAATGGAATAATTTTTTTACAGAAATTTATGGTAGTAAATATTAAATAAAAAGCATTAAGTATGTTAACTAATCTTATTGTGGTAATCATTTTACAACATGTGTATATCAAAATAAAAAATAAGCATTAACTATGGATGTGAAAAATAAGAGGTGGGAATTGTTTATGTGAGAAAGAGGAGCTGTTTTTAGCATACTGGGATCTTTACAAGCAAGTATGCCAACGTAGGTTGTGTTTTATTTCTTTGTTTTTAAATTGCTATGGCAAAGGTTACCTTACTTTGGGAAAATTACCCCCTGGAAATAGCATAAAAATGCAAAAATAACAAGGTTTGGTTTTCTTTTTTCTTTCTTTTTTAATTTTTTACCATTTAGTAGATTATAAATAAGCTTTTTAAAATTTTTACATTAGTTTGCCTAATTTTTACAATACACCTATAAGGTAATAATATTCCTAATAATCATGTAAATTTTTAATGGAACATTATAGTTTTTATCTCAATTCAAGTTTTTATGGTTTTATTTTTTTACTTTTTAAACATTATTTCATCTTAAGTTTCATAAGTTTAATGTCATGGAGAAAGAATCTGTGTGTGTAAACTTTTCTTTCAAAATGGACAATCGGTGATTCATTTATTATACATAAATTTAATAGTTATTCTTTCCTCACTGGATAAAAAGTTAGCTTATGTTTTATAAGACTAAATCTGATGTGAATAACTAATTTTTTAGTGAGCTTTACATCTGTGGAGCTGCACAATCTCATGCTTACTATAATTTTATATTTATATATTTTATAATTTTTAAAAGTTTATTGGGCATAACTTTTCAAGAGTCTTTGCTATTCTAGCATATGAATTTTAGAGGTCAACTTTAAATTAGATTTGCCACATTTTCTATATATATCTCATTGAGCATTTGATAAAAATATCATTAAATTCATAAATAATTTTGAGAAGAAATTACATTTTTACAATATTAACACTCCTGTTTAGAATTATGGTATGTTTATAAAAAAACACTTTTTGGTTTATACTATTGGTTTTAATATTTTGTAGTTAATTTAAATATGCATTTTGAGGTTTTATTTGCTATTTGAATTATAATTTTTTTCCAGTACATCAATTTTCACTTTTTTTGCTGCTCTATGGAAAAGGTATTGCTTTTGTGCATGGTTTTTGAAAGACCTAGTTTACAATATTCTTATCAAAATTAATGCATTCTAAAATTATTCTCATGGTCCTCATCTGAAACTACTTGTATGTCTTTATATTACTTTTATTTCTTACTGTTTCCTATTGCATTTGCTACATGTGTCAGAATAGTGCTGGATAAAAAATAATGTTTTTCGTCCTTTCCCATCATTTTTAGTTAAATTCAATTCTCTATTGAAATAAATATAATTTGTTGGTTTTGCATGAATACTTTTAATTATAACACAGTTTTATTCTGTATTTTGTCACATCAGTAACAAATGCTGAATTTTATAAAATTATTTTACTCTTTAAAGGTAGTTGGATGTTTTCCTTCTTTAGTTTATTAACACAATTGACTATACTATTGATTTCCTACTATGGGTCCATTCTTGCATTCCTACAAATCTTTCTTTTGCATAGTATATTACTTATAGTTTAGTGTTCAATTTATTTACTATATTTATATATATATATATAATTTTCAACCATGCTTCTAGGTTAAATTCATATACTGCTTTCTTACAATGTTTAATCTTTGTTATATTGTAATGATGAACTTTTCTAAGCCTTAAAATATGATTTGAAATACTTCCTTTTTTTTAAATATCTTAATCATATTACTTACCATTTATGTGTGTTAATGATTTGAATAAGCATTTCTACAAAATGCAAAATTAATTCAAGAAAGACAGTATTATCTAATACAAAATGTCACTACCTTTATTTTAAAATAAAAAGCATTTCTGACTTCTGGTTTTATCTCTGACATTCAAATAACTTCTGTTTCTATTCCTATACTCACAGTACAGAAAAAAAACCTAAATAAGCTGAAAATCAATGATTTTCCTTAGATCTATCAGAGGATTGATGTCACAGGTCAAACTGCCATCCCCAACTCTGGAATGGCAGGCAAATAGCAAATATCAGTGCCAGATCAGCTAACCCAGAACAGAAGTCACTGGACATTCAGTTACTGACAAACTGAGCATGAGTTTGGACTAGGCGTTGAGTTAAAAATGCATACTGACCCAGACATAAGGCGGAGGGCTCACATTTACCTGGACTTTATCTTCAGTCACCCAACCTGCTTCTTATGGTGAAGAAATGAGGAAAATACCCAGCTATTTCAGGCACACAGAGAAGTAAGTAACCATTTTGATAACATCTCCAGGAAAAAATGTTATCATTTAAAAATATTGGCAAGACATTCTCCTTTGCAAATGCCTGTCCTCCAAAGAAAACTAAGTTGCCGGAGCTCTATCTGACTTGGAGGAAAGAACTATAATTTCAAATAAAAGAAAGGGAGAAAGGCCATAAATTTTTCTGGATGTTTTTTGGAGTGATGTCAGGAAAATGATAAAATAGTTAGCTGCAGGGCTTCATCCTTCCAGGGGGAAAATTAAAAAACAAAAATAAGAGAAACAAACTGTAAAAATCCTAAAACAGTCTAAATTAACTTTATAGGAACTCTAGAAAACAATGAAATGTCTACATCAGCCAAGTGATTAGCCCAATCAGGAAGAAAAATATACAATAAAAAATGTTATTTTTTTCCCCTTTTATTTTATTTTTTACTAGCCACAGTCTCCTCCCCTTCCCTGCTACAGCATGACTCAGACTGGAGAAAGAAGTAGCCCAATTTTTAGTTACCTCCCTCAAGCTAAAGGTACCAAAAAGGACCTTATTTACAAAGTTCTAAGTCTGGAAGTTGCCTGAGGCATTAGTCTGTGCTTTGTCTAGCTTTAGTTTAGAAGGGGAAGAACTGCATAGCTGGGGTCAGTCTAGGGAAAGCCTGGGAAGTAGCTCTTGAAAGCTGCAGCGGAATATAGATCTGCTGATACTTGGGGCAAAAATTTGCATGTAGAAGAATAAAATATATCTAAGGTTGCAAAAAGGAACAGAGGTGATACTATTTTGAGAAACTGCTATTTAAATGCAGTCATATATAGAGATGAAAATTTTTTTTTGTTTTACAGCACACATCAGGGACAAGGATATGTATGCCCAGAAAAATAACTTAGAAGATCTTAAGCCTTCATATTAGGAAAATACCAAGGCTTATAACATACCATGCTAATTAGAGGTCTTCCTTGACAGTTAAAAAACTGGGGGGAATGGTGTTTTCTTTTTTCAATATTCAACTTTCACCAAAAGATCACAAAGCATACAAAGAAACAGAAAAAAATGATCCATTGAAAGGAACAAAATATATAATAATCTGAAACCATCTATCTTTGTAGAAACTCAACTATCAAATTTTCTAGACAAAGTCATTAAAATAACTCTTAAATATGCTTAAAGAACAAAATGAAAACATGAGCAAAGAATTAAAAGATACCAGAAAGCAACATATGAACAAAATGTGAATGTCAAAAAAGTTAAAAAAAATTATTATAAAGGATTATACAGAAATTATGAAATTAAGAATGAATAAATGATTTAAACGGAAGGATTCAACAGTAGACTGAAATACGCAGAAGGAAAATAAACCAATTGGAAGGCAGATCATTTTGAATTATTGAATCTAAGAGCAAAATGAAAAAAGAATAAAAAATGAACAGAGCCTAAGGAATTACAGGATACCATCAAGTAGACCAACATATACATTATGGAAGTCTCAGAAGAAAAAAAAAGGAGCAGAGAGATTATTTGAAGAATGAAAGTGGTAAACTTCCCAAATCAAAGGAAAGTAATGGGTACAAAAATCAAAGCATCTTAATGGATCCTCAGTAAGAATAGAGTTAAAGAAATTCACAATAAAATGTTTTGAAATAAAACTGTCAAAATCCAAAGACAAAGAAAATATTGAAATCAGCAAGAGAAAGCTGACTTATCTTGTGCAAGGATCCTTAACACAGTCATCGGCAAATTTCTCAGCAGAAAGCTTAGACACCAGAAGATATTTCCTTCAAAAATTAAGGAAAAAAAAAAGATATTTTAGATAAACAGTGGTAGAAAAGGTTTATTCAATTAGACATATCTTATAAGAAAAAGCAAAATGAGCTCTTTTAATTGATATGATAAGATATAAGACAGTCACTTGTAGCCATACAAAATTATAAAGTTCTTTGGTGAAGGTGAATATATGGCAAAATATACAAACCAACATTATTGTAATCTTGGTTTATATCTCTTTTATTTATTTATTTGTTTGTTTGTTTTAATTTTATTGTTGTTGTATTACATTCATCCCCTTTTTGCTCCCCTCTGTCCCCCTATATCTCTTTTATTTTATAGAATTTAAATACATCAAAATTACTATAAATCTATGTAAATAAAAACTATGCAATTTGTAATATCAGTAACAAAGGGGAGTATTGCTTGAAAAGGTAGTTTTTAATATGCCAATAAAGTTTAGTTGGTAGCATTAAAATATATTGTTAAAACTTTAGGACATTACCTGTAGTCTCTATGGTAAACACAAGGGAAATTAAATAAATAAATAAATAAAAATAAACATATATATTGCATTAAAGCAAAATATCATTAAACTATTATAAAAATATTAAGCACAACAGAAGGTATAATGGAGCAAATGAAGATATGAAATATGAGATACAGAAGATAGGTAATAAAATGGCAAAGGTAAGTCCTTCCTATCAGCAAATAATTTAAATGGAATCAACTTTCCAAAGTTTTAGTAGGCAGAATATTTTTTTAAAAAAGACCCAACTATCTGCTGTCTAAGGACATTTGTAAGTTATAACTGAAAGAATGAAAATATTCTATGCAACTAGTAGCCAAAAGAGAAGAAGGGTGACTATACTAATATCTGAAAAAATATTAAGTCTTTAAGTCAAACACAGTGACAAAGGAGGATAACATGTGGTAATAGTGTCAACTTACTGAGAATATATAACCAATTTACCAGGAAAACACATTCTATTAGGCTTGTAGGCAAAAGAGGACAAGAATAGCTATATTGATATCTGACAAAATAGACTTTAAGTGAAAAACACTTCCAAGAGACCCAGAACATTATATATTGATAAAATAGGCCAATCTACCTAGAAAATAACAAGTATAAGCATGCATGCAGCAAACATCATTCTGTCATAAAATATATGACATATGCCCTGGCTGGTATGACTCAGTGGATTGGTGCCAGCCTGCAAACCCAAAGGTTGCTGGTTTAATTCCCAGTCAGGGCACATAACCAGGTTGCAAGCCAGGTCTCCAGCCAGGTTCCCAGCTGAAGGCAGATGAAAGGCAACTATACACTGATGTTTCTCTGCCTTTCTTCCTCCCTCTCTGCCCTTCTCTCTAAAAATAATAAATAAAATCTTTAATAAAAACCCCAAAATATATGAAGGAAGTATAGAATTAAAGGCAGAAATACAATTTCTTCAATAATAGAGAATATCAATACCCTACTTACACTAATGATATAGGAAAATGAGAACAATAAGGGAACAGAACTTATGAGATGCAATATGAACAGTATTGAGGGGTAGCAATTGCTTAAAAGGTATAAAGTTTAATTGGGGGAGATGGAAAATTTCTGTGATAAATGGTAGTGATGGTCATACAATAAAGTGAATATACTTAATGCCTGAACTATACATTTAATAATGGTTAAGATGGCAAATAATATGTATGCTTTACTACAATCACACTTGTTTTCTTTTTTCTTTTTTAAGTATGTTTTCTTGATTATGCTCTTACAGTTGTCTCAATTTCTTCCCCTTTTCCCCTTTCATCTGGAACTCCCCTTTGTCTAGCAATCCCCTACCTTAGCTCATTTCCATGAGTCATGTATATAAGTTTTTTGGCTTATTTCCTATACTGTTCTTAACATCCCCTTTTCTATTTTGTACCTACCAATTATGCTTCTTAATCCATGAACATTTCCTCCATCCTTCCCCTTCCTGCTTCCAGCTGATAACCCTCCGTATGATCTCCATAGTTGTGATTTTGTTCCTGTTCTAGCTGTTTGTTTTGTTGTTGTTTGATTTTTTTTTTAGATTCAGTTTTTGATAGTTGTGAGTTTGTTACCTTTTTAACGTTCATGGTTTTAATCTTTTTTCTTTTTCTTAAACAAGTGCCTTTAACATTTCATAATATAATGGCTTGGTGATGATAAACTCTTTTAGCTTTACCTTCTCTGGGAAGCACTTTTTCTGCCCTTTCGTTCTAAATGATAGCTTTGCTGGATACATTAATTTAGGTTGTGGGTCCTTGACTTTCATCGGTTTGAATACTTCTTACCAGCCCCTCCTTGCCAACAAAGGTTCTTTT
The DNA here is from genome assembly GCA_004026585.1 of Noctilio leporinus. Lineage (NCBI taxonomy): Eukaryota > Metazoa > Chordata > Mammalia > Chiroptera > Noctilionidae > Noctilio > Noctilio leporinus. The sequence goes on from PVIW01000498.1 coordinate 46,802, forward strand.
GAGAAATCAGCTGACAGTCTTATGGGAACTCCTTTGTAGGTAACTCTCTTCCTTTCTCTTCTGCTTTTAAGATTCTCTCTTTATCTTTAATCTTCGGCATTTAATTTTGGTGTGTCTTGGTGTGATCTTCTTTGGGTCCCACTTGTTTGGCACTCTTAGTGCTTCTATACTTGTATGTCTTCCTTCACCAAATAAGGGAAGTTTTCTTTCATTATTTTTTCAAAGAAGTAAGAAGTTTTCAATTTCTTGCTCTTTCTCTTTTCCTTCTAGTACCTCTGTGATTTAGATGTTGGTAAGTTTAAAGTTGACACAGAGGTTCCAAAGCCTATCCTCATTTTTTTGAATTCTTAATTCTTCTTTCTGCTCTGACTGAATGTTTATTTTTTCCTTATTCTCTAAATTGTTGATTTGATTCCTGGCTTCCTTTCCTTCACTGTTGGTTCCCTTTGGGTTGTGTTTTTTTTATTTGTTTGTTTGTTTTGTTTTTATTTCACTTTGTGTACCTTCATTTATTCTTTTATGTTATTGCTATACTGGTAAGCATTCTGATCACCAGTGTTTTGAACTCTGCATGTGATAGATTGGCTATCTCCATTTCATTTAGTTCTTTTTCTGGGGTTTTGTTCTGTTCATTCGGGACATACTTCTTTGTCTCCTTAATTTGGCAGCTTCCCAGTGTTTGTTTCTGTGTATTAGGTAGAGCTCTTTGACTCCATATGTTAAGTTGTGTGGGGTGAAACCTTAGTATTCATCAGAGTGGGGCAACCTACGTCACTGCTTTGTGGCCCTGTATGTGGGGAGGGTGTGGAGAGGGACAGTGCCACTGCCTGGGTTCTGGAGGTTTGCCTGGAACTCACCCCATTTGCAGTCACTTTACCCACTTCCAACATGTGACTGGCACCCTTCCAGCTATTAACTTGGTGGTAAGTGGTAGAGTGGATTGGTTTGTGTACTTTCTAAGACCATGCAGTCTCTTTCAACAGACCCTCCTGAGAAACCGACAGTTTCTTCTGTTGCTTCAACCCCTACTGGTTTTTATAGCCAGAAGTTATGAGGCTTTATCTTCCTGGTGCTGGATCCCTGGGGCTAGGATTGCTCACTCCTAATGTATCCCATCCAATTTTTATCCACCACACATAAATATGGGAATAGCCATTCTGCCACAGCTGCCTTTCCATACTGCACCATGTCTCCTGAACTCTCCATTCTGTCTTCATGTCTCTGCCCTTCCTACCCATCTGAATGAATTTGGCTTCTTTAAATCTTTGGTTGCTGAACTTCAATGCAGTTAAATTTTCTGGCAGTTTTGAGTGTTGTTTTGAGGTTGATGGTAATACTTGTGGTTGTGCCAGGAAAAACATGTCTACTTATACCTCCATCATTACTGGAATTATCCACATTTGTTTCTGAATTATAAAAAGGAATGAAGAAGATTTATGCTGATCCCAACCCAGGATTAAGTCCACAAATAAAATGAGATTTATTCATCAATTATAAAGTGATTTTCTTTCACAATATCTTACTCCCACATTAATAGAGCTCTAGTAGAATAACTGTAAATTACAACTTAGAAGCTCTATTTAAGAAGGATTTCCTAGGGAAACCCAGGTAACAAGGTAGAAAAAAAAATGAAACCAGTATAAATAATTCTATTGTACTTACAAATAAAACTCACACAAAACGTAGGTAACACCTATTCAAATGAACAAACCTCACACTAAAAGACTATCCCAATTCTTATCATCTAATACATCATAATGAGCTTTTGGCAAAAAGTTACAAGACATGCTAAAAAGGAAGAAAATAAAAAAAAAACATAGCCAGAGAAACAGATATCAGAAACAGATATGGCACAATTTGTGGAATTATCAGGTAGTACCTTTAAATTAACTATGACTAATGTGTTAAGATCTATAATGGGAAAAGCAGACAGCATAAAAAACATATGGACAATATAAATGGACAAATGAAAACTCTAAGAAACATACAAAAATGTTAATCAAAAACATTAACATAGTGGAGAATTATTTTAATGGGCTAATCAGTAGGCAGAACAGAGTTGAGAAAAGAATCAATAAATTTGAATATACATAAGTAAGAACATCTTGTAATGAGAAGACAGAATGAAAAAAATGAAATATCCAAGAACTATGAGATAATTGGTAAAGTTGTAACATATGCATAATTGAAAAAGGAAAAATAGAATGAAGCAGAATGAATATGTGAACCAATAATAACCAAGAAATTTCCAAAATTAATAACAAACATTAACTTAAACCAGGAAGCTAGGGAGTACCAAGCAAGCTAAATTTTTCTTTTTTATTATATTTATTTATTTTAAAGATTTATTATTTCCAGAAAGAGAGGAAGGGAGAGAGGGAGAGAGGGAGAGAAACATCCATGTATGGTTACCTTTTACTTGCCTCCAGCCACTGATCTGGCTGGAGACCTAGGTAGCAACCTGGTTATATGCCCTGGGTAGGGAATTGAACCAGCGACCTTTGGGTTTGCAGGCCTTATCCACTGTGCTACGAACCAGGGTGGGGGAAAGTTTTTTTTAAAATTTAATCTTTATTGTACTTTTTCCCATTACCATTAAGTCCCCTTATGCCTCCCAGCAATCACCAGAATATTGTTCATGCCCATTAGAACTTTCTCCTTTCTGCTCAATCCCTATACCTCCTACCACCCCAACACTAGCTGTCACCTACTCTCCATCTATGACTGTCTCTCTTTTGCTTGTTAGTTCAATTTGTTCATTAGATTCCCCATATGAGCGAAATCACATGGTATATGTCTTTCTCTGACTGGCTTATTTCACTTAGTATAGTGCTTTCCATGCCCATTTATACTGTCAGAAAGGGTAAAATTTTCTTATTTGTTGCATAATATTCCATTGTGTAAATATCCCATAGTTATTTTAGCCATTCATCTATTCATGGACACTTGAGCTGCTTCCATATCTTGGTGATTATAAATAATGCTGCAATGAACATAGGGGTGCCTATGTTCCTTTGAATTAGTGTTTTGGGCTCCTTCAGATATATTCCCAGGAGTGGGATTGTTGGGTCAAAAGGCAGATGTATTTTTTTTTTTTTTGTAGATATCTCCATACTATTTTTCACAGTTGCTGCATCAGTCTGCATTCTCACCAACAGGCAGAAGGGTTCCCTTTTCTCCATATCCTCACCAGCACTAGTTGTTTCTTGATTTATTGATAATACCCATTCTGACAGGTGTGAGATGGTATCATTATGGTTTTAATTTGCATTTCTCTGATGACTAATGACATTGAGCATCTTTTCATATGTCTATTGGCCATCTGTATGTCATTTTTGGAGAAGTGTCTATTCAAGTCCTCTGCCCATTTTTAAATTGGGTTGTTGGTTTTTTGGTGTTGATGTTTATAAGTACTTTATTAATTTTGGACATTAACCTCTTATTAGGTGTATCAGTGAATAAATTCTCTGATTCTGTTAATTGTCCTTTTATTTTGTTGATGATTTCCTTTGGTGTGCAAAACATTTTTAGTTTGAAAAATGGAACTGCCTTTTGATCCAGCAATTCCACTACTAGAACTATACCCAAAGAATCCTGAAACACCAATTCCAAAGAACCTATGTACCCATATGTTCATAGCAGCGCTATTTACAATAGCCAAGTGCTAGAAAAAGCCTAAGTGGATAATTGGATAAAAAAACTTTGGTACATTTATACAATGGAATACTATACAGCAGAAAGAAAGAAGGAAGGAACTACCTTTTGTAACAACATGGATGGAACTAGAAAGTATTATGCTTAGTGAAATAAGCCAGTCAGTGAAAGACAAATACCATATGATCTCACCCATTACAGGACAATAATGAATAAAACAAACAAAACAGAACCAGATACATGAATACAATGAATAGACTAGACCTTCAGTATCAAGGGGGAGGGGGAGGAGGGAGGAGAAGGCAAAGAAGGGGAGCAGTTTAGTCAAGGAACTAGCATGGAAGAGCAATGAACATAGACAACAAGTGGGATTGACTTTGTTGGGGAGTGAGTGGGTGAGGAAGGGGACAGAGGGGAGTAAAAAGGGGATGGATGTAATACAACAATACAATTAAATTAAAAAAATTAAAATTAAAAAACTTTTTAGATTGATTTAGTCCTATTTGTTTGTTTTCTTATGTTTTCCTTGCCTGGGGAGATATATCCAATAAAAAGTTGTTTCCAGCAATGTCCAAGATTTTTCTGTCTAGGTTTTCATCAAGTATTTTTATGGTTTTGGGTCTAACATTTAGGTCTTTGATCTGTTTTGAATTTATTCTTGTGTGTGGTATAAAAAGGTGGTCTAGTTTCATTTTTCTGTATATATCTGTCCAGTTTTTCTAATACCATTTCTTGAATAACCTGTCTTTAGCCCATTGCATGTGCCAGTTCCCTCTGTCAAATAATAATTGACTGTAAAAGTATGAGTTTATTTCTGGGTTCTTAATTCTTTCTATTGATATGTCTTTTTATGCCAATGCCAGGCAGTTTTGATTACTGTGGCCTTATAGAATAGTTTCATATTAGGTAGAGTGAGTCCTCCAACATTCTTCTTCTTTCTCAGGATTGCTGTTTTTAATATGGGGCATTTGTGGTTCCATGTATACTTTTGAAATATTTGTCCCAGTTGTGTGAAATACATTATTGGAAACTTGATAGTAATTATATTGAATTTACAGATTGCTTTAGACATTTTAATGATGTTTAATGGACATTTTAATGATGTTAATTCTTCTTGTCCATGAACACAGTATATGCTTCCACTGATTTGTATCTCCATTTTCTTTTTTCAGTGTCTCATAATTTTCTGTGTACAGGTTTTTTACATTCTTGATTAGGTTTATTCCTAGGTAATTTATTCTATTTCAAGCAGTTGTGAATGAAATTGTTTTCTTAATTTCTCTTTCTGTTAATTCATTATTGGCATATAAGAATGCAACTAATTTTTATATATTAATTGTGTATCCTGCTACTTTGGTAAATTCATTTATCAGTTCTAGTAGTTTTCTGGTGGAAACTTTAGGGTTCTCTATGCACAGGATTATGTCATCTACAAATAAGAAGAAAAGGAGAAGGAAAAAAAAATAACAGAGGAAAGCAGTTTAACAATAAAATGGTACTACATACATATTTATCAATACTTACCTTAAGTGTAAATGGCTTAAATGGCTTGACCAAAAGTCATAGGGTAGATGAATGGATAAGAAAACAAGACCCATATATATGCTGCCTCCAAGAGACACATCTTGGGAAATAATCTAAAAATAAAGGGTTGGAAATAGATATTTCATGCAAATGGAAAAGAAAAAGTCTGGAGTAGTAGTGCTTATATATGACATAATAGACATTAAAACCATGGCTATAGTAAGAGACAAAGAAAGACCATTTAATGATAAAGGCAATAATCCACCAAGAGGACATAACCCTAGTAAACAATTACATACCCAACATAAGAGCATCTAAATGTGTAAAGTAAATCTTGATGGACATAAAGAGAGAGATCATTAGAAATATAGTAATAGTTGGAGGTTTTAACACCCCACTAACTTTAATGGATAGATCTTTCAGGCAGAAAATCAGGGAGACAGTAGCCTTAAATGACAAACTAGAGTAAATAGATTTAATTGATATCTTCATGGTTTCACCCCAAAGCATCAGACTAAATATATATACATATATATATATACACATATATGTATATATATATATATACTTTTCAAATGCACATGGAACTTTTTCTAGGACAGGCTACATTTTAGGACACAAAACAAGTTTCAGTAAATGTAATAAGATTGAAGTCATATCAAGCACCTTCTCTAACCACAATGCTATGAAACTGGAAATCAAGCCCAAGAACATGAAAAACATGCAAAAACATGGAAGGTTAATAACATGTTATTAAACAATGAATGGGCCAACAATGAGATCAAGGAAGAAAACAGTAGATATCTTAAAACAAATGAAGATGAGGACACAATGACCCCAAATCTGTGGAACACTGGGAAAGCAATCCTAAGAGGAAAATTTATTGCATTACAGGCCTTTCTTAAAAAACAAGAAAATAATCTAACTTCACACTTAAAGAAACTTGAAAATGAACAACATACAAAGCCTAAAATTAGTAATATTGGTAATTATTTTCTTTGTTTTTAATTAATTGTTGTTCTATTATAATTATCCCATTTTCCCCCATCTCTCTCCCCTGCCCCACCTACCCCGTCCCCGCCTTTCCTTTCCTTGATCAACCTTTCTAGAACTGTATCAGTTTTATCAATGACTTATATAACTTTTATCTTCGTTGATTTTCTCTATTATTTATCCTTTTGTATTTATTTTACTAGTTTTTGTTTGTATCATCATCATTAATTTCCTGGTATTTATTTTTGTAGGTTTTTAAGTTGGAAATCTAATCAATTTTGACCTTTTGTATTTTCTAACATAGTATTGAAGTTATAAATTTTTTGTAAGTACAACTTAAACTACTTCCACAAGTGTTGGTAACTTGTGTTATTATTTATATCAATTTCAAAATATTTTTAATATCTTTGATATCTTTTACATGTTCATAGTTTTTGACTTATTAGTTACTTAATGTGTTTTTTTAAGTTTCCATATATTTAGTGCTTTTCAAAATAATCTCATTTTTATTGATTTTAGTCATGTTTTACTATTAATCTATTATAGTTGTTTCAATTTTTTCCCACCCCCCTCTCCCACAGTCAACCCCCACACTGTGGTCCCTGTCAGTGGGTCAGTCATTCATGTATGTTCCTTGACTAGTCCTTTCATTTTCTTTCCATCATTATCTCCTTCCCCCAAAGCCCTCTGGCCACTATCAGTTTGGTCATGATTCCATTTTGTAGTTCTATTTTGTTTGTTATTTTATTTTATTCATTAGAGTCCTCTTATAGATGAGATCATATGGTATGTGTCTTTCACTGACTGGTTTAGATCACTTAGCATAGTATTCTCTAGTTTTATCCATCTATTGCAAAAGGTGGTAATTCTTAATTTAATATGTTGTAGCAGAAAACATACTCTGTAAGATTTTAATGTTTTTGAATGTATTAAGATCTATATTATATCACAGCATATGAAATCCATGTGCACATGAAGAAATGCCATCAATTTTGCCACTGTTAAGAGTTGGTGTTGTTCAAGTATTCTGTATAGTATTTTCTATTTGCTTATGTGTTTGTGATGTTTACTTTTTAAAACACTTTATTATTCTTTCTCTGCTTTTTGTATCAGTTACTGACAGGGGAGTGTTAAAAGGTCTAACTGTATTTGCACATTTATTGCTTTATTTAATTGTCAGGTTTTGATTAATATATTTTAAAACCTGTTAGTAGGTATACGCACATTTAGAATTATTTTGTCTTGTTGATATTATGAAATATCCTTCTTTATCTTTGGTAATAATTTTTGTCCTAAGCTCTCTTCTGTTTCATGTTTACACAGCCCCTGAATTACATGATGTCTCTTCTTTCTATTTGTTTACTCTTTTTATATTTGAAGTTCCTTTCTTGTAAACAGTATATAGTTTAATATTAATATGTTATCAAGTGTGATATGCTGGCTTTTATTTGAAGATTTTAGACTACTTAAATAAATGTAATTATTAATGTAGGTGGTTTTATGACCTCAAAGATATCTTAGACATAAGTTTTAAGAACTCAAAGTAGAATATTTCTGAAAGAGAACATAGATGAAAATCTCAGTGACCTTGAGCTTGGCAAAGTTTTCCTATAATAGGGTATAAATAGTAAGAATAACAATAGGAAATAAAACAATTTGCACTTTAATTGAATTAAAAACTTTTTGCTTCAGAAGTCGTTATAAAAATAAGAAGGCAAGCCACAAATAAAGTTAGATATTTAAAAACAATTATCTCACAAACCACCTTTAGTTAGATTATGTAAAGTCTTAAACTTCAGTACAGGACTAACATGCCAATAAAAAATAGGTGAGACATATAGACACTTCACCTAAGATAATATATGAATGGCACATAAGCAAATAAAAAGATACTCAACATCTTTAGAAAAATACTAATTAAACCCAGTGAGAAACCATTATAAACCATTTGTCTACAGTTTTTAAAACTCCAAACAAACCAAGTTGGGGAATGAATATATGGAGCAACTGAGATTTCCTTACACTGTTGATAGGCATATATAATGCAACTATGTAGAAAACTATTTAACAATTTCTTAAAATGTTAAGCTTACATCTACTATATGGTTCAGCCATTATATACCAAGGCATTTATCCATAAGAAAAGGAAGCATACATTCATACAAAGGCATGAACACAAATGTGTATCATAGCTTTATTTATAATAGCACAAATTGGAAACAACCCAAATGCCAGATGGATAAACCTATTTTGTTATAGCCATATACGATGGAATACTCATAAGCAACTATAAAACAGAGGCTACTGATGTATGTAACAACATGAAGAAGTACACATGTGTTACATTTTCAGTGCCTTCTTGCCTACCTGTGACTGTAGACATATGAGTAATGCCAGAAAAGAAGAGAAGAACCACCCAAGGATATGCCCAGACTAAACTGCGGACCCTAAGAGTCATGACAAAATATATACTTGAAGCTACTAAGTTTTAGGACATTTTTTTTTTTAAAGATTTTATTTCATTATTTTTAGAAGAAGGGGAAGGGAGAGAGGCAGAGAGGGAGACAGACATCAATGTATGGCTGCTTTTCACCTGCCTCCAGCCACAGACCTGACTGGAGACCTGGTTTGCAACCTTGTTATGTGCCCTGGCTGGGGAATCGAACCTGCGACGTTTGGGTTCGCAGGCCGGCGCCTTATCCACTGTGCTACCAGCCAGGGCAGTTTTAGGACATTTTCTTACACAATAATAGTAAGTTCACAAACGCATGCTAAAATACAAAGTAAACATCTATTCTCCCTGAGCAAACTTTCCTAATCTGTAAAATAGATGTGGGGAAAATTATACCACCCATGCATAATGCAAAAGCTACATAACTCAGATTTTTGGTAAGGAGCAAATAAAGTAACATATGAATGTCCTCTAAATTATAAGATTAAAAAGTTACTATGTGAATCTATATTATTTTTCTAGTATAAAACATTTCAGCAATACTTATCAAGCATGGTGAAAGATATTGAAGTTCAGGATCTGAAATTTGAGAATCGTATTTTTTTTGTCTTTACCTTGAGCATTTCATGTAAATGGTACCAGTAATGATAGAAATAAAAGAAGCTAGCATAATCACTCAAAGCAATTTTAAATTAGTAGAAAAAACTATTGTGTTATATCAGAAAGTCTAATAATAATGAAACAAATTAAGCAGTGTGATTTTAATAATTTAAAATCCTTCTCAGATTAAAAGGCAGAGTATGAAAACTGTCATTGTTATTGCCTGTAAAATTCTTACATATGAGCAATATAAAATAATAAGGTTTCAATATCAAAACACAAGTTTAATTTTTTATTTGAGCTCTTTATTTATTTCTAAGACACCTTCATGCAAGGTTCACTTTTTCTTGTGTAAATAATGAACACAATAAAAAGTTTTCAGCTTTTGTTCAGAGGTAGAGTTTATGCATATTGGTTCTAATTTTAGATTAAAAGAATACTTGCAATTGCATAATCTAGAACACTTAAAAATGTATGTTAAGTTATTAAAGGCCATTACTTTGCTGAGAAATAGAGCTAATATAAGAACCCTTAATAGGAAGAAAATGAGTTCAGGTGCAGGCGAGTTTACTTCCTCAGTGTTATATAGCAAGGAAATATACTAAAGGAAGTGATTTAGACCCAGGTATGTTGATTATTCCAGAATTTTTTCTTTGCCAGAAAGCTGAGTATGTATTTACTTTTGTTATACTCATTTGATTAATTAATTGAGAGCGCTTACTAAGTTTAAAATAGACGCATTTACAGTTGTGGCCTAACTGTTAAGTAATGGACAGAGTAGGGCCCCTGATATCAAGAAGATCCACACCTTGATGGAAGTAGAGGATGCAAACATGGGAAGTCACATAGCCATGCTACAGTACAGGAGAAGACAGACTTCCTGCTCAGCAACTCTATTGTCTTTCCCTGGATACAGGGCTAAATAATGTTTCCATATACCCTACATCTATTTGGGGTTATATGTCTGGTTCTGGATGTTAGAATGTGATCATAAGTGACACATGCCACTTCTGCCAAATGAATTTAAGAAACAGTGTTCCCCACCTCCATTTGCCAGCTAGGTGTTATTTCCTAAACAAAAATTGGCAGCATCATATTCAAGATGATAGTCTTTCTAATCCGTACTGACTTTCTTTTGACTGGTATGTGCGCTAGAATAAATCTATTTTTATGTTAAGCCACTGAAATTTGGGGGTGACTTATTATAGCTCTTGGTCTACTCTAATTCTTAAACATACTTCCTTCATTGACTCAATAAATGAATATTTACTAATCACCTATTAGGTGACAGGCACTGTGCTCTAAAAAGTCAGAGGGACAAGAGAGAAGATAGACAGAATTCTACACCCACCATGCATCCGTTCTAGTCTGGGAGACAAAAACATAATCAAATAATGGGAATGTTACTGATGATGACTTGAACATGAAGTAAGGAAACCAGGTTATGTAACTGAAAGTGAGGGCTATTTCAGATGGAGTGGTCAGGACATGCTTATAGAAGGAGGTAATAATGAAGCTAGATTGAATATGAAAGATACCAGTACTGAAAAGAGTCTGGAGAGTAAGTCTCCTAGCAGAGAAAATATTGGTCACAAAGAAGCTGTATCTGGAAGAACTTGACATCTGGAAATTGACAGACTTGTATGACCTAAGAAATGGAAGAGAGAGGTTGAAGAGTTTAGACTAGAAAAGCAGACAGTAGCTTATTCACATAGGACTTCTAGGGGTTCTTTATTTGCTTTTATGTTTATCCTAAATGCCATAGAAGTACATGAATGAGTTGTAGCAAGGGATGATATGGCTTAGTGTCTAGTGACACGTACATGGAGCCTTGAGAAGATTTGACATGCTTTATTGCAGGCAGAAGGTTTATGACCACACTGGTTGGGCAGCTAGAGTGTTGGCGTTCCCATGCACGGTTATCCTGCTCCTACACGTAGGTTAATGACCACAGGAAGAGTCTAGGTGTCCTAGAACCCATGCTCCTTTCTATGCAGCTGGGCAGCTTGGATGGGTATTGGTGTTCCACCCATAGTTTGTCCCACCCCATACAGCAGCAGCTTACAGTAAGGACAACTTACATACACATTGGAATAAAGGAGGCTCTATACACACTAGAGCAAAGAGGCAGCATATCCAAAGGCAACACCTGTCTGCTCAGGGTTGCTATGGTGGCTATTTTTGGGGCTTAGTGTTCCAGGGCTCTGGGAACAAGATTAACTTTGAGGCTAGCTTGTTGGTAGACTCCAGCAGGGCCGGCCATGCATAGACTGAGAATTCTCTGGGCCTGAGACTTAGTCTAATTAAAGTGAGATAACATGTGGAAATGTGTTGAAATACTAAGTCATATATATATATAGTCATACACACACACACACACATATATATATAGTCATACACACACACACACACACATATATATATGTCACCATATATGGTGGTAGTAGTGACTCTTATCTCTTAAATTAAAGCACTGGGTACTGCAGCACATATGGGTGAAGTGTGGAGGCAGAATGAAACTAGAGAGACCGGTGAAGCAGTCATGGTGTCCATGATGATGACATTCATTTGACCTGGTGTGGTAGAAGATGAGATAGAAAGAAGTAGATTGAATCCAGATACAGATTGGTAGTGAATGGGGGAGTGATGGAAAGGAAGAAGTGAGGAATCTCTCCTAGATTTCTGGCATTGTTGTTAATTTGGTGGTGTTCTTTGGAATGGGGGATAGATGAACTGGGAGTCAAAGGTTCCATTTTGGACATATTCAACTTGATACCTCCATCTAAAGAGATCAAATAGGCATGGGGATATTTGAGTCCAGAGCTCAGAAGAGAAGTTTGAAATGGAGACATAGATTTGAAAAGTCTTAGTAAAAAAAAACAAACAAACAAACAAACCAAACCTAAATCCTGAGGTAAAATTAAGTCGCTAAGAAAATACAAATAGAAAAGTAAGCTAAGAACTAGTTCTTAAGAAAACCAAGATTTAGAGATATTAAATAAAAGAATACATTAAAACTAAACTCTATCCATTAGTTCATGCCTACACATAAATTTTAACTGCTTTTTAAACTACTGTTCTAAAGTTCTACCTAAAGTAAGTTCCTGAAATAAGCTAAGCAGCTCCATGCTTGAATATACCTTTCTATCTGTCCACAATTTCTTACCATCAATGCCTGTTCGTTCTGTCAATCACTGTGGACTTGCAAACCTCTTTTTAGACTTCCTCTGGTTTCTTGATATCTTCTCTTCTTTCCTTGCTATTATCTGGACTGTCCAGTTTCTCTGCTCTCCAATAAAGATCCCAGAGTGAACCAGTATCTTTTTTTTTTTTAAATTTTATTGTTGTTGTGTTACATCCATCCCCTTTTTGCTCCCCTCTGTTGAACCAGTATCTTTTGCCTGAGCAAATGGATCTTTTAGATATGAGGGGAGTTTGGACATAGAGAGTAAGCAACAAGTCTGGGAAAATAAGTGCTTATTAAATTGTAAGTGTTTAATCCCACCATTCTATATGTATCAAGTTAAAGCTCCCAGACTCCTTTTATCCTTCCCTTTTTATCTTGATCATCTGTCTGAGAAGTGATTAATGAGCATCTTTCAGAAGTCCTGCAGAGGCATGGAAAGAAATGGCAGGTGAAATGTAAATGTCCAGATATGACATATGGTAACTGGCTAGAGCAATATCAAATCTTAATTGTTTTTACTAATATTACCCAATCGTATAGATATTCTTGTTCATCGCCCAAAGGCTTGGCTAAAATGGAAAAAGGAAGATCTGTATCTGTATCTCCCTCATCTCTATCTCTATGTGTCTATATATCTAATCTATGAAACTTTGTATTTCCAGACAGAAGAAATAAATGTGACCCTGTTGGTGTTTTAGAAGAATTACCCTCCCTTTGTTTTTCAACTATGGAATTTTTGTTTTATTTTTTAATTTTAAATTATGTTATGTTTATTTGTTTTGTCACTTATACCCTGCTGCTTGGAGAGCTTTTATATGAAATCTTTGAAACAAAAAGATATTTTCATTGGACATAGGAATAATTTTGTTCACCTGATTCTGGATGGACAGTGACTGAAAACAGTATCATGTATTTGGACAATCATGTTTGTAAACCAGTAACTCTCACTATATGACTTTAGCATTTGAATGCAAGTCTCCTTTCATGTTATTTTGTGAAAAGAATAAGAAGCATATTTACTGCATTGCTGGAAAGAGTTTGTGATTCTCCCTTCAAGAAACTGTTCTACTAGTTTCTCCTGCAAAAATTATATTACTAGTTAGCACAGAACCAAATCTTTGGCCTTGCTGCCAACAAATAGTATGCTCTTTACAACACTCAATTTTATCATTTAAAAAATTGTTTAAAGTGTTCTGTTAACATTATCTTCAAAAAGTTGTTTATTTAAATCAGTTATATTTTTATAATACTAAGATGAATATTGTGGTCCTTCTAACTAAGAATACCACTTTCTTTGACAAATACATTCTGTTTTTCTGGCAGTCTATGAATATTTATTCACAAATATTTGATAGTTTCAATGTGCTTTGAATGCTTATTAAGTATTCATATATTATACATTCATTGTGTAATAAATGTAATATAGGTACATGTTAAAATCAATACAACTTGAAATAGAAGTAACCTACCTGCAGGTCTCATCCGGAAGTTTGGGTTTTGTAGATTGCCAATTTAAGAGGAAAAATCTTGGACTGTTTATGGATTCATGAATGTCATACATTTCATGAGGAAGAATATTCAAGTGGCCTACTCCTCAGCTCCTTCCGTGCTACCCCTGCGGGCCCCCAGATACTATGTTCACAGGGTGGGTCTTGATGGAACAGGTAAACAGCCCCTGAGCTCTAGCTCTGAACAGCCTTGTAACAGAGGCTCTTCCTCAGGCTGGACAAGAGACACTGCTATGAGGACAGATGTTACAGAAGTAGGGGGTCTTAGTTTGATAGTAGTTTGATAGGATATTAAACCTCTTTGGATGATGATCATGAGGTTTTCTTGTTTTTACTGTTTGCTTCTTTATATAATAACAGAGCTCTTTATTTTCGTTTGAGAAACATTCTTCTTTCACATCTTAGACATGAGGTTTATGTGTGACTGACAACCTATATGCTGTCCCCTGAATCCCCATGAATCACAGGTAGTCATGCCACTCAGGCATAGTCAGTCAGGTCACTGCAACACACTTCCTGTGGTGATTAATTCTTGGTGGTCAATTGAAGCAAAAAACCTGGAGACTCTTGTTTTTTGTTTTAGCTTTTTAAAAAAAGTTTTATTTTCCTGGAATTATTGGGAAACATGCTGGATCTTTTCACTGTAATCACTAGTTGTAATAGAGATCACTTAAATTTAGAAGGTGAGTGGGGGTGGGGGGCTTCCTGTGTTACCACAGAGATTGGAAGAATCTGAAAGGATAAATATAACAGGAGAGAAAACAGGTTCAACAAAGAGACAGTGAGAAAGCTCTGACATATGGAGTTGGAATCCATAGATCCAAAATGCCTGAGATTGCCCCTGTGCACTATTATTTCTATTGAGCACATGAGCTCCTTTCGGTTTTCACCTTTTCTTGAAAGTTGCAAGTCTCACAAATGCAGAAATGTTTTCTTGTGTCCTCTTGAAAGAGAAAGTGGAGATAGAGGAGTGTTTTCCCTTCAGGTTTAGATGATTTTATTATTTTAAAACAGTTTTAATTTTTTTTTTTAATTTATAATAGGATGAAGAAAAATCGTACTCATATATAGTTTGTTTACACAGATCCAGCAATGTAAATAACTAGCCAATTTGCTTTATAATCTGTTGTCTCTCCCTATTCTTCTTTCTATGTGTGTATATATACATATATCTATAAAATAATTCTATATATACCTGTATATGTAAATTAATTTTGAGCTATTTAAAAATAAATTACATATGTAGTTGTGTCCCTTTATCTCTAGGCAAGTCAGTGTGCATTTCCTAAGAATTTTGCATACAAAGAGGGACCCAAAAAATCCTGGGATTACCTTCTGAAGGGTGGGCCCTTGCAGTACAGGCTTCCATCACTAAGTGATTGTTCTAGGAACCCGTCTGCATCAGTGCACCAGCTGATGTTCTTGTCAGAGCTGGGTTCAGCTTCAGTGAATTTTTGGAAGATTCTTTCAACACATTTGCCCACTTCATGATGGGTAATCTACAAGCACACCTGCCCCTAAAAGTTGAGTAGTATTTGAACAAAATGTCATGACCCCCATGCCCCACCCTCTCTATTTACCCAGTCTTACCCTGAATTACTTTTTTTGTTTCCTTGGATGAAAAATGTCCTCAAAGGGAAACATTTTGCTGATGTGGAAGAGGTGAAACAAAAAATGAAAGTAACACAAAAACCAATCAAAATCAGTGAGTTCAAAAACTGTTTTTAGCAGTGAAAAATGTCTCAAATAGGTGTATATATCAAATAGGGAGTACTTTGAAGGTGACAAGTTTAAACATAAAAATAAATACACAATTTTTATCAACAAATTACATTTTTTGGTCCCTGTTATTCTTACATGATCCTGTCATAGTATAGTTATCAACTTCACACTCTCCTTAAATCTGGAAAACACTAATCTGTTCTCCATTTCTAATATTTGGTCATTTCCATAGTGTATTTTTTGTTTTGTAAATGAAATCATTCAGTAACCTTTTGGGACTGGCATTTTTACACATCATAGTTTATATGGAAAGTAGTATTCCATGACATGAATGCACCACAATTTGTTGCACCATTCCCCCACTGAAGGACGTTTGGGTTTGCCAGTATTTGTATTATTATAAAGAAAACTAGTATAGGTATCCATGTGCAGGAGTGTGTGTGAACATATTTTTATTTATTTGAGATAAATGCTTTGTAATACAATTGCTAGGTCATATGGTAGTTGCATGCTTTGTCTTTTAATAAATTGAAATATTAGTTTAAAAATGGGCAAATAGCTTGGTTTTCTTCAATCCTGTATTCTTTTTCTGTTTACAATTTTATACATTTCTGCTCTGAGCTTTCTGTGAAATTTGGGCATGTTCTTGGTTCTTGAGATGGTTGCTTAGATTTTTTTAAAAAAGATTTTCATTATTTTTAAAGAGAGGGGAAGGGAGAAAGGCAGAGAGGAAGAAAGATATCAATGGATGGTTACCTTTCACCTGCCTCCAGCTGTGGAACTGGCTATAGACCTGGCTTGCAACCTCATTAATGTGCCTTGGCCGGGGAATCGAACCAGTGACCTTTGGGTTTGCAGGCTGGTGACTTATCCATTGTGCCACCAGCCAGGGTGGGTTGCTTAGATTATTAATTTGAAACTTTCTTTTCTAATGTATATGCTTAGTATTATATATTTTCTTTTACCTTTGCTTTAGCTGTTTTTCACAATCTCTTAATTATTGTATTTGGACATTTTTAAATTTAATGTAATTATTATGATAAGGTTGAATTTTGTCATTTTATTTATTTTGTGTGTTTTCTGCTTTTTAAAAAAATTCTCTTATTTTTCTAACCTAACAGTGGTTTCTGTAATCAATACCAAAGTTATTGATTAACTTTACCCAAGGAGAGATCTGCTTTTTGCCCTCAGCTGCTGGAATGTGATTTCTAGGTCTTTGAAATTTTATGCCTTGTAAGAGTATTATACAATGATTTAGGGTGGATACTTTGGGCAATAACAGATAGACTAACAATGTGTTTATGATGGGAACTTGGGTCATAAGGCATCAGCCTGACTTTTGGAGGGGCTGAAGTCTGATATGTTAGCCTGTGATCAGTCAACTGGATGTGTAACTTAGACCCAGTAAAAACTTAAGAAGCCTAGACTTAGGTGAGCTTTCTTGATGGTAACAGTCTGTGTGCTGCCACACACCTCTTATGGTAGACATTAACGTTGCCCATGACTTCATTATAGGAGGACACCGGGGAGCTTTATGTTTGGAACCTTGCTAAATTCAACCCCTTTTATCTCTTTCCTTAGCTGATTTTAAAAAAAAATTTATTGTTGTTGTATTACATCCATCCCCCCTTTGTGATTTTAATCTGTATCCTTTCTCTGTAATAAACCGTAAACAGCTGTCAGTGATTTCCATGAGTTTTTCTAGCAAATTATCAAATTTGAGGGTAATCTTAGGGATCCTTGTATTTACAATTGATATCAGAAGTAAGAGTGATTTGGGGGATTCTTGGACCTGTAGGGAGTGTTGGAAGAAAGGTCCACATTGCGAACTATTCCCTAACTTCACAGTATTAAATTTTATATTCACAAATTATTACTAAATATTCTACAGTCATCAAATTACCAGATTGAATGAAGTATAGAAACCTTACTTCCCTTTATAACCCTTTACCCTTCTTTATAATTATCTTAAATGTTTTCCTCTACATACACTTAGAGCCATATTAGACTGCCATAAAGCATAATTTAGAAATTCAACAGGAAAAAGAAAACCTTCTTTACTTACCTATATTATTTAGTGTTCTTTCATCCTTCCTTATGTTCCAAACTCTTTGGTTTTATTCTATTTGGAGAATTTTCTATAGCAGTTTTTGTAGGGTGGGTTTGCTAGAAACAAATTCTTTTATTTTTTTCTTCATCTAAAGGTATTTGATTTCCTCTTTTATGTTCTAGATGTTTTCGCTGAGTACAAAATTCTGGGTTAAAAGGTTTTTTCTTTCAGCATTTGTAAAATGTGCCACTTTCTGGCCTCCACATTTTCCGATGAGAAATCTAAGGTCATTAAAATATTTTTTCCTAAAAGTATGCCGGTTATTTTCTGGGTGATTTTAAGGATTTTAATTCTTTTGTATTTAGTTTTTGGAAGTTTAATTATGGAGTGTGGTGTGTATATTTACTGGGTTTATCCTGTTGGGATTTGCTCAACTTTTCACATTTATAGTTTTATGTCTCTTGCCACATTTGGAAAGCTTTTCTTTCTTTTCTTTTTTAAATTTTAGAAAGCTTCAGACTCTGATGATATGAATATTACATCTTTTGTAGTAGCTTCAGAGTTCCTTAATAACTCATTCATTTATTTTTTCAATCATTTGTCCTCTGTTGTTTAGATTAGGTTGTTTTATCGTTCCCTTTGCCCTTTCCTCTTTTGCTTTCATTCTGATATTGAGCCTTTTCAATTATTATCATTCTCAGTTTTAATATTTCTATTTATTATTTCTTAATATTCTCTTTGTTGAGATCTTATGTTTCTTTCTAGCCGTTCATTTGTTTCAGGTCTGCCGGCATTTGCTCATTAAAGCAGCTTGTCATGGCAGCTTTAAGATCTTTGTCAGATAATTCTAACACCTCTGTCATTTTAGTGTTGGCATCTGTGTATGGTCTTTTTTCACTCAGTTTTAGATGTTTCTGTTTGGGGCATGATGAGTGATAAAAAATAATACTTGAGCAGTTTTGTATTTGGTTGAGTCTCTGGATTTTATTTACACCCTCAGCTTCCACTAAATTTTTCAGTATAGCTCCACAGAGGGAAGGGAGAAAGGATACTGTTTAAGTAGAGTTACATCAAGGTAAAAGTCCAGGTTTCTCACTCAATCTCTGTTGATACATGAGAAGGGTGCTCTTATTACTGCTGGGGTGGAGGCTGGAGTGGGATTCCTGTTAGGGTTTCCAGTGACATTGCTAGCAGTTACTTTGCTTCTGTGGGGGGATGATGCAGTCCTCCTCTGATAACACCACAGTGGGAAGAGGTCCAGGCTCCCCCTAGGCTCCTCACTCCTACTGCAAGAGTAGCCAGCCACCCTACTTGATCTTTTCTGATACTCCCCCTGCAGGGGTATTGGGGTTTTTCTTAACATCCTCATAAAGAACTTACACTCTTCATTCTTCCTTTGCTCATGTGGGTGTGGATGGGGCTATGGTGTTAGACTGAAATAGAGAAGTTCTTGTGTAAATGGTTTCTTTCTTTCTAGGCTTTCATTGTTTCAGTCTTTTGGCTAGAGGGGCAGGCTCTGGCTGGCTCCTTTGTCTGTGCCTGTTGCTATTTCTGGTATTGCTGCCTTCTTTGGTGCTAAGTAATGGATATACAGTACATAGCACAAAAAGGAAACCCCAGGGAAGTTATCACCATGACTTTCCTCAGGTCCTTGTATCTCTAGCTGGTCTGTGCTCTCTTCTCCACCTTTCAGAATTAAACTTTTTCTTTGTTTTATATACAGAATTTTATTTATATTTATCAGGATTAATAGGTAAAATGTCTATTCCATCTGTCAATAAGTGCAAGTATTTAAGTCAACTATTTTCTTAATTCCTTCCCAAGGTTTCCTTCTCTGTTGGGCCTAATTTGTTGAATGGCCTTTGGGCTTTCTTATAGATGTTGGCCTTCCTGTAGAGAAATAGGAAATGGGTGGATAGCAGGGCATTGTTTGTTCAGGCTATTTTGTGTTTATTAAGTTTCAAGACAGGGGAAAACTTTTCTCTTGTGTTTCTGCTACATTTTCAGCTTCTGGTGGGGTTTCTGGCATGTGTTTAAAACTCAAAGACTACTTTTGAGAATTATTTTTCTTGGAAATAACAAAGAGAAATGCAATGCCTGATTGGTTTTCAACTTGAAATCAATATTAATCTGTGACCCTCAAATACCCTTTAAACGTCATAAACTTAAATTTGTTATACTGAAGTCACCTTTATTGGGTGTGTTCTGTAACTAAATTAATTGTTTTAATTTCAAATGAAAGATTGCTCTCAGTACACAAACCTATTCCTTTTGTTCTGAGGCGATTTTCATGGTAGTCTCCAAAAGACATGAAGATATGCACATATGGGGGTGCTTGTGATAAAGTGGCAAAATTTTAGTAAAATAAACAACATACCACAAAAGTGTTTTATTTTGAAATAAATTTAGTCTTATACATAAATATATAAATATAGTCATTATTTTTTAAATTGTTCAAAAAAGTCTCCATCTGATACAATAACAGACTTGGGACTTTGGAATCTTGAGCACACTTGGATTCACTTTTTTTTATCCATGGACATCATCATGTTTTCAATCTTAGCTTTAACAGCTTTTTTATTGGAATGAGGTTGTTTATTAACTTATCTCTCACAAATGCTCCATACATAATGGTCTAAAGGATTTGCATTTGCTGAAATAGGCAGCCAGATTTCCTTTGACCAGAAGTCAGGAACATTGACACTGAGACAGTCTTGCACCTTTTTGGCGTTATGTGCTGATACACCATCTTGTTGGAAGATGAAATGATATCCATTTGCAACTTGCTTCATCTGCAGTACAACTAATTCTCTCAAAACATCAAGGTAAACATCACAGCCACCTTCAAGCCTTGTAGAAACAAATGTGGGGTCATGATATCTTCTTCATTGCTGACAATACTTACCACCATCACTGTAGCAGGAAAGTTCATTTTCATGACAATTGGGACTTCATCAAGATTCTCACAAAGCCACCTGTTGTTTCTTCTGTTGACTATTTGGTCCTGCTGAGAATTCTTTTCATTGGAGAAGAAAATGAGAGGGTGTTTTACTTTGAGATTTTTCCATTTTGTTAGCAGTTTCCTTGCTTTTTCAAAGTGCCTTTCCTTTGTCTACTGTGTCATAAATTGAACTCTTCTAAGAACATACAATCTGTACCTGATATATTCAGCAATAATCATGGGAACTGTTGCATCCAACATCTGCAGTTCTCTTGCAATAGAGCACATTGACTTTCCTGGATCTTCATCAATGATCTCCTTGATTCTGTGTGCTATATCTGGACTTTGGTGATCCTTGCATACTTTATGCATTTTCCTTGTTGGTGTGGCAACATCAGGATCAGCATCATACACCTTCTTCATGTTGTCAATTGTATGTAAAGGGATGTTGTTGAAGTCCGCAGTTTCCTTAGCAGTTGGCCCTGTGTGCAGTCCAGAAATTATAGTTCCTCTAACATCGTATTCCTTGGTCTTAGAATTTAATACTTTATATCTGAAATACTTATGTTAAATCATAACCTTAGAAGCATAGTTTTTCAAACTTAATAAACACATGAAATAAGGAGATACAAAGTTATTGCCAATTTATCACATGCACCTGTATGCTCTACTCTACTAGGTAATTTAACAGCAGTTTTTTGGGTTATAGCCCTTGTTACCTCATTGTTGGTACCTTATTAACTTTATGAGATAGTGTGTGTGTGTGGGGGGGGTGGCGGGGGGGGGGAATAGCAATTGGGTAGAATAAGATATTCTGTGTTTAAACCAATTTCTACCCTAAAGCCTCCCCTGAAGATGTTTCATGAAGTAGGGTAGGAAGCACATGAGAAATAGTTAATATTTTTCCACAGTGAATCTTGCTAGTGAGGGAGGGAAATAATGCTGAAAGGGGCAGCAATCTGAAAAATGATTCAAACAGATGTGCTATTAGAAGCATGCAATTAAAAATAAAGTGGTGAGTAAAGATGTGATGCTTTATTTCTTACAATTTCACCTTTGAACATACATAGTTAGGGACTCATAAAAAGAATAAAAGAGTTTTCTTTCTATTTTATTAAATCTGTAAGTCATTGTAAAATATACAAACCTACACTTTATTGCTCATGTCCCATTCTTCTGTGAAAGAGGATAAAAGTAATGGTCCCAATGTTTCCCATCTTTCTCAGAGTCCTACATCTTATTGATTACTTGTTTCCAACAAATGGTTGATGAGCCATAAATTCTGAAGCACTCCATGTCCTCTCCCCTCATCATTTTCCCTTTTAACTATCAGACAAATGGTAGATCCATTCTATCTGCTTTCAATGTTTTTAAACATTAGTTTGTAACCTTAATACCACCCACTTAGCTCTCAACAAGGTAGAGAAAAAAATGTTTTTGAGAGAAAATGAACAGTTTGCACTTATAAATTGCATTTAATAATTTAGAACCACACATGGATTTCTGTTCTTTGTTTCTTAGAAACTGCAGCCAAGTCCCACATCAGTAGATTTGATTATTGAGAACACAGGATAAAATTTGCTTTGTAATGTATAAAATGCTAATGAAGAGCTATGGAATGCTGTGTGGTACAACTTTGATTTACAGATCAACTTAGATGGCTTGTTTTTGATCATTATCTGTGAATTATTGATACCCTTATATCAATCAAATTTTTTCTTTTCTGCTTGTCTCAATTTGCACTGTCTTCAAAGAATGCAAATTTTATTTGTACAAATGCTGTTATTTGACTTCCCTGAAACCCAATAGTTCAAAATCCATGTTAGAAGAGAGTCCTACTCCATTTTGATAGTTTAGGAAAATAAAAAATTCTCCTTGGAAAGATGGCCTTTCATGTCAGTGAAGAAAAACTGAACTTCTATTCTTTTAATAGGAATTAGCCTTAATTTTTAAACTGCCTTTTTCACTTTTTTTGACCATTTGATATTAGAGCTACTCAGGTAACAGTATTTCCTTTCATTCTTTCTTTCTTTCTGATGTGACCCAAGTTGTTGGGTGACAGTTAAAACCTTTCATATTTCCCCAAAATAATCACTTTTGAGTATACGCTCACCTTATTTTCCATGTACATTTAATTATCAATTGTGTTGATAGTATTCCTATCATATCTCATCAGTTTGTTTCCACTGATTCTAACTGTGGCTAACAAAATTAAGCATTTGGAATAATCACTATCTTCAGTCCTGGCTCACTGTAATGCAAGCATTTTTCACTATAAACTTTAAGAGTTCAGCCATTGACGTAAATGCAAAATGGCACAATGGCATAAGACCAGAAAAATAAGAATTAAAGAATTCTTGCCCTGGTTGGTGGCTCAGTGGATAGGCGCTGGCTTGTGAACCCAAAGGTCACTGGTTTGATTCCCAGCCAGGGCACATAACCAGGTTGCAAGCCAGGTCTCCAGCCAGGTCCCTAGCTGGAGGCAGGTGAAAGGCAACCATGTATTGATGTTTCTCTCCTTCTCTGCCTCCTTCCCTTCCCCTATCTCTAAAAACATATTTAAAATCTTTAAAAATAATTCTCTAGGCTTTCAATGGTTTTGTTTGGATTGAGGACCCAGCATTAATCAACATGGCAGCATGGGTGTTGTGTGTCTACTGGCCAGGCCTAAATCACATGACTCCCCTTTGGGTCAGGCTATAGATTGTCAGTCTCACATAAACCACATGACCGAGAGGTGAAAGAAGAGTGGTTTTCAAAAGAAAATAAGGATTTCTGTTATTATATATAAATAGGCAAACAATAAAAACAAGAAGCCCCATGTTCATCATCCAAAGATCTACCCCTATAATACCTTTCCTTATAGCAGTGTCTCTTGTCCAGCCTGAGGAAGACCCTCTGTGTTACAAGGCTGCTCAGAGCTAGAGCTCAGGGGCTGCTTACCTGTTCCATCAAGACCCACCCTGTGAACACAGTATCTGGGGGCCTGCAGGGGTAGCACGGAAGGAGCTGAGGAGTAGGCCACTTGAATATTCTTCCTCATAAAATGTGTGACATTCATGAATCCATAAACAGTCTGAGATTTCTCCTCTTAAATTGGCAATCTACATAACCCAAACTTCTGGATGAGTTTTTTTTTCTATTTAAAGTTGTATTGATTTTAATGTATACCTGTATTACATTTATTACACAATGAATGTATAATATATGAATACTTAATAAGCATTCAAAGCACATTGAAACTATGAAATATTTATAAATAAATATTCATAGACTGCCAGAAAAACAGAATGCATTTGTCAAGGGAGGTATTATACTTTGTTGGGGGGACTATGATGTTTATCTCAATATTGCAAGGATATAAACTGACTCTTTTAAAATATTTTTTTGAATTTCATGTTAATATAACATTTTTTTGTCAGGTAAATGATAAAAATTAATTCTCATAAAATGTGTTATTTCCTGACAGCAGTGACAAAGATTTAGTTCTGTGCTACCTCGTAAAATTATTTTCTTAAAGGGGAGACACCAACTCTGACCAGTAATGCAATAATGTGTTTCTTTCATTTTTCACAAAATAGCATTAAAATAAATCTGCATCCAAATGTCAAAGTCATATAATGATAATCAATGGCTTTATAAACATGATTGTTCAAATATAAGATAAGGTTACTATTCATGCAGAGTAAGGGTAACAAAATTATTTCTATTTCCAAGAAAATTATTTTTTGCCCCTAACATTTCATGTGAAAGTCCCCCAAGCAGCAGGATATAAGCAGTAAAACAAATAAAAATAAACATAAATATAAAATTCCATAGTTCAAAATAAAGTGCCACTTCACAGGTAAGGGCACATTTGAATTATTTCTCTATCACCACAAAATGTTATAGGTATGGCAGTAGTAGTCAAAAGTAGGTTTACAGTTGTGGGTACACAAAACACAGAGTGTATTCTTTTGAGTTATTAAAACTATTGTAATAATCATAACCTGCTTGTCTTTTTTCATATGAACAATTGTAAACTTTTTCCACCACTGTATATCTTACTTTCTCAATTTTTGTCAAGTCCTGTGGCAGTAAACAGGGATATATGTAGAACTGGGGAGGTTTGGGAAAAGTCATGAAGCTTTAATATTGTTCTAGTAGATTCCATCTACCTTATCTGGTCATTTATATTTCACCTGCCATTTCCATCTACCTTTACAGGTGCAGCGATTAGATGCTCACTAATCACTTCCCAGACAGATGCTCAAGGTGAAAAGGAAAGAATAAAACAAGTCCAAGAGTTTTAATTTGGTACACGTGGAATGTGGGATTAAAAATTATTAAATTAATAAGTATTTGTTTTCCTAGACTTGCCAATTACATGCTATGTTCAAAGTTCTCTTGTAGCTAAAGGATTCTTTTGCTTAGGCAAAAGATACTGAGCTACTTCATGCAGAAAGGAGCACTGATTCTAACAGGGTGGTTACCATCCATACAGTGGTAGGTGATTCATGAGGCAGACTGTCAGGAAGGGTTCTCTCCAGTAATCAGGACAATGGTAATGAGCTTGGTCAAATAATAGATTGGTTCTTTCTGGGATCCTGATAGGAGAGCAAATAATACTCGGCAGTTAAGTGTGGCAAGAAGAGGAGAAATGATACCAAGAAAAAAGAAAAAGGCTAAAAAGGGATTTAAAAACCCACAAGGAGTAACAGAATGAACAGGCATGGATAGGTGAGAAATTGTGACAAATGGAAAGCTATATTCAAGTTATGGAGCTGCTTGGTTTGTTTCAGAAACTTACACTAGTTAAGACTTGTATAGGCACGAAATGAAGGATGGAGTTTAGTTTGAGTGTTTGCTACTTTTATTCAAATTGGTACAATTTTCTAGGAATAAAGTACATAGGTTTTGACCTGTCAGAGAAATCAGTAATTAAAAAATATATATACATTGAGCATTCCTGTTGAAACTTTAAAATATTTAAGTTATTATATACAAGTCTGAATAAATGTCCCAAAGAGACAGCTCATCTGTACAAAAGGATATTTTATCCTAGAGCAGAGGACAATTTACCATTCTTGGTATGTAAGATGTTTTAGCAGTTATGTTTGAATAGTTATTTCCTTTACAATTTTTTATTTGCTTATCCAAATTTTTTTAATTTTAAAGATTTTAAAATTATTTTCAGATTATTTTCAGAGAGATGGACAGGAAAGGAGGAAGAAAGGGAGAGAAGCATCAATGTATGGTTGCCTTTCACCGGTCTCCAGCTAAGGACCTGGCTGGAGACCTGGCTTGCAACCTGGTTGTGTGCCCTGACTGGGAATCGAACCAGTGACTTTTGGGTTGCAATGCTGGTGCCAATCCACTGAGCCACCACAGCTGGGGGCTTATCCAAAATCTTTAGTAAACCCTAGTCCCAATCAACAAAGCACCAGTTGAATTAATGATGCAATACCTGAAAAGTAAGACTTTATAGCCAGCATAGTAAATAAATCTACCTGGCTTTGCATAGAAAAATGTCCAAGACTGGTTGCCAAGTAAAAAATAAATTTTTAGAAAGGGTTTCGAATAAACAGTTTTGTTGGAAAAATAAATATAAGTATTCATATGTACATGTGCTGCTATAAAAAAAGCTTGGGAAACAAAAAACCTTGGAAACCTGTACCCCAAATTGTTAAAGTGTTTACCACTTAGAAGTAATTTTATTTATTTAAGATTTTATTTATTATTTTCAGAGAGAAGGGCAGGGAGGGAGGAAGAAAGGGAGAGGGACATCATTGTATGGTTGGTTGCCTTTCACCTGCTTCCAGCTATGGACCTGACTGGAGGCCTAGCTGTGTACCCTGGCTGGGAATCGAACCAGGGACTTTTGGGTTCACAGGTCAGCTGCCAATCCACAGAGCCACACCAGCCAGGGGAGACGTAATATTAAAAGATTAAAAATGATTTATACTGTGCATACTGAGTGAAATTTTCATTAAGAGCATGCCTTATTTTTATATGCAAAATTGAAATTAAAAAATGACATCTATAATAAGTTTGTAAACTATACAAGTAAATCAAGAATAAATATTCAAGGCTCACAATTTGGCCCATTCTGGTATTTCCACCATATGGTTCACTTTATTATGGTGCTGATGAGATAAGGTGATCTCCAAGGTTATTCGAAACTTGCTTTTATGATTTACTAATTCTGTTTTAGCTATATCGATCTCCCATTTTCTTGAATGTACCTCATGTGAATGTGTGGCGATCTCTCTAAACACATCTATTCATAGGGGTGACCCTGGCCTCCTTTTTTCATTGTATTTTTACACATCTAACACTCCTGCCTATCAATCCTGAGAATAAAGGTTTTTTGTTTTTTTTTTTGATTTTATTTATGATTTTTAGAGAGAGAGGGGAGGGAAGAGAGGCAGAGAGGGAGCAAGACAACAATCTATGGTTTCCTTTTATCTGCCTCCAGGTACAGACCTGGCTGGAGACCTGGCTTGCAACCTGGTTATGAGCCCTGGCTGGGAAATGGAACCAGTGATCTTTGGGTTCTCAGACTGGTGCCTTATCCACTGTGCCACCAGCCAGAGATGAGAGTTTTTTAAATTTCAGGTATTGTGTGTCTCTGTCATAGTTTTATCAAATCCATGTACAACTTATAATACCACATAATTTATTTAGATTTCTTTTTTTTTTCTTAGCATTTTTATAAGGATAACTTTATACAATTACAAGCAATGAACCCAATGATATGTCTGTTTTGAATTTAATGGCTATTAGGAAAAAAATTGTTTAAAAATCTCACATGGTGATTATTTTCTGACCTGTGATAACATATTAATAATTCTGATACCAATTCTGATGTGTGGCTCCCTATCCCCAACAAA
The DNA here is from genome assembly GCA_004026585.1 of Noctilio leporinus. Taxonomy (NCBI): domain Eukaryota; kingdom Metazoa; phylum Chordata; class Mammalia; order Chiroptera; family Noctilionidae; genus Noctilio; species Noctilio leporinus. The sequence continues at coordinate 74,305 of PVIW01000498.1, forward strand.
AAGAAATTCTCAGACACCATTTGGGTATCCTATAATTCAACTCATTTCTTACACTTTTCTAGCTGAAGATAGATATGTAGTGTCGCATCTCACAGATTATAGGCTCAGTCCTTCAGGAGTGCCCCAAAGTCAGTTTAGGTGTCAAATGTAAGTCCAGGTTGTCACTGGTACTTTTTACCAAATAGGCTCTGTGTCAGTGGTTCCAATAACACACTTCTTGGATCCGATTAATTTGCTAGAGTGGCTTACTGAACTCAGAGAAACATTTACTTCATAGATGGCTGCTTTGTTATAAAAGAAACAGCCAGATAGAAAAGGTGAATAGAGCAAGATATGCAGAAAGAGGGCAGAGCTTCCATTCACCCTGGATGCATGATTCTCTCTGAATCTCCACGTTAACCAGCCTGAAAGTTTGCCAAACCCCATACTTGGAATTCTTGTGGAGGCTTTATTACATAGGCTGGGTTGATTAAATCATTGATCATTCACAATTGATTAAAACTTCGGCCCCTCTTTTCTCCCCAGAGATGGGGGAAGGAGGATGCAGGTGGGTCTATGTTGAGGATTTGGGTTTTGCAATATACAGTTTAAGAAGACCCTGGATTTTGGAGGGGACAGGAAGCAGTTTGAGTCTTTTAGAGGCTCCCAGTCTTGGTATGCATTCCTATGTGAGTTCACGGCACAAATCAAATAGCTGTTGGATTATAGGCTTATATAATGCGGATGTCAGTTCTAGCCACAATAGACTGCAGCATGAAGCCATTTCCCTTTAAGTGACCTAAATTATGGGGGAAATATGGAAAATGATATGTCCAATAATGGTAGAGATGAAAAGGTTTCACCGGTCCAATGGCTTTTGAGGCCAAGACTAATTTAATTAAATATACAATTAAATATTAATTGAAAATTGGTAATTCTTACATACACTGTAAAGACTCATAGGATTACACCACAGAGGAATTGGGTTCTTTTATAGGCTAAGTTTCTTCCTGTCAAACTAGGCTATAAGCTTTCTAACCATTCAAACAGACAATTTAATATTTAATAATAATCTGAGTTGTAGGACCCATCACTTGTCATCTTATAGTCACTCATTAGAGGAAATGGAAATGGCTTTTTACTAGTCATCTTTCAAGGATGAGTCTTAAAAAGTTCTGGAAACATAAACAGCATGAATTCCTCTGGGAATAGGGCAGAACAAACACACACTTAGTACTAAACTAGAAGTAGCTTGAAAGAGTGAATGTGCTTATTTTGAACTAAAAATTCCAAACACAGTGATGGACAGTAGAACAGCAAATGAAACATCATTTGGTCACCATAGACTCCCCTAATGAGGCATAAACCTTAGCTTTGTTGCAAGGATGAAAGTCAGGCTATTCTTCCTTAATGGGAGCAGCAGACCAGGGGTGTTTAATCATCTCTTCCAAGAGTAAAATCACTGATGGCAAAATCACCGCATTGTCCTTATGAAGGTTAGGATCATTTACGCAAACTGAAAACCACCCTTGACAAACAGGCTTTTTTATTTCATTTAAATGACAGATTTTGCTCATTGAGTTCACCTCAGGCTGTACATGTTTAATTTCCATGAGTATTCTGGGAGGACGGTCTGTCATTTGTCCATATCCCAGCCAACAGTCACATAATAAAATGCAATCACCATGTAACATGGGCTGAAAAATAATCCATCCTATGTTTAATAAGTAACATTAGCATGCTCTTAAAACCACTAATGTCAGGTTTAATTGCCATTCATTTTAGTGCAAATGGCACCCATCCAAGACATAACCTCTTACTAAGTTCATTTTAGTAAAAGCGAAAAAGGATAAAATAATTATTATAATTATGAGTTACTTCCAGAAATCAGATTTAATATTATAACATTAACTCAGAAAATAAACATCCATTTTTTTCTGATTGCAATTTTTAGAAACACTTTTTTTCTTACCTTGAATCACAGAGTGAATGTGTTTGCAGACATTCTAAGACCATGCAGGCCCTTTAAGAGGAGTCTTCCAAAGATCTGGCAATCTTTACTGCTGCCCCAACCTCTACTGGTTTTTACAGCCAGAAGCTATGGGGATTTATCTTCTCAGTGGGGGGTGGGGGAGGTGGTGCTGGGGGAACCCTGGGCAGTGGAGTCTGGCCTGGGGCTGGGGTAGCTGGCTCCAAACTAACATTCCTGACTTCTATTCACCACACGTGAATGTGGGACATCCCCTTCCACTGCTGATGCTGCCACCTCTCTGCACCACACCAGCCTCCTTGCCTCTCTGCCTGTCTTCACCTTCCTCCCCATCTGGATGAGTGTGGCTTCTTTCAATTCTTGGTTATCAGGCTTCCATATAGTTTGATTTTCTGACAGTTTTGGGTGGTGTTTTGAGGTTTTAGTTGTAATTCTGTCTGTGGCTGGGTGAGGGGGTGAAGAGTAACTGCCTATGCCTACACTTTGACTGGAAGCCCTAGAATTTTTTAAAATTAAAAATAGATCATCGAAAAATATTTTGGGGAATAAAGAGCTGGACTTGAGCAGAGGAAGGCAGGGCTTGCCAAGGAACCACAACAATAGACTATGCTTCCCAGGAGGCCCTGCTGACTATCCATGGGGTTAGCCATGGAGGGTGTTCTGATCGGCTTCACAGGTGCTTTTCACAGTACCTTTGGCCATAGCTCACAAGCCGTGGAGTAGCAGCACAGGATGGAGAGTAGCAACAAGGAAAACATCTAGAAGAACCAAGTCCACCTACTCCCCAGCCACTCTGCACAATGCTTGCCCCTGCCATGCTGCACCTTCCGCCCTGTGAGGTCCCATTAACAGGTCCACTCCTATGGGGTGCTTCTTCACCCCGGCCTTCCTTCAGGGCCCTGATGGTGAGCCTAAAAATCCACAGCCATGTTCAGAAGGGTGTGTGATTATTCAGGAATCCTAAAACATTTTTAGAATACAAGTAAAATAAAGCTACCTCAATCTTTGATGACTTTAATGATGATAAACACATGAGTGGATCTTTTAGTGTGTATGTATGTATATATATGTATATATATATTTCATTAAGTGATATGATTCAAGGATATTCTTTTGAATATTCAGTTCTCATATTTGCAAAAACTTAAATTTTATGAGCGCTGAGAAAAAAAGAAGTGACATACAGGGGTGGGCAAAAGTATGTATATAGTTGTGAGTACAAGAATAATTTTATTCTTGAACTACTTATTAATTGTATTATCAATTTATATTATAACTATAAACTTCATTCTGGCCACCTCTGTATTATTTTACTTTGTGTTTCCCATTCTTCAGGTATCCTGAAGGTCCATGAGTGTTATTACCAGGAACTTTTTGTAAGCTTTTTTCCCCAGAATAGGAGCAAGGAGGCACGGCAGAGCAGACACCTTAGGTGCTGATTCTGACTAGAACAGGAATAGGGGAATTGCTTTCCAGGGTGTGAGAAGGTATTTCCTTCAGATCCTACTGTATCTTTAATGAAAGTGGTGTGTGTCATTCCCACACAAGTTGCTGAGTATTTGCCTCTGAGAATATAGTCTTTAAAATGAACGATGAACTGAATTAAAACACTCTACTGTTTGATACTGTTTCTTGGGAAACACTTGCTCATTCTAGCCCTGTTTTCCCTTGGGATCTGATGAGGCAGAGAGGAACCACTTCCATAGGAGACAGATAGAAGGATGATAAAGCTCATGAGGAATATTGAAGAGCATGAATCATGAATTTGGAAAGGCTTGACTCCGAATTGTTAAAAGAAAATTTTCCACAATTTACTCATCTAGTAGGCTTTTATTCAGTGATTCATGAGTCAGGAAGTATACAATCTAACAAATGGAAAGGAGATCCAGATAGCTATACAAGGCAAGAGATTTTAATACAGATTTGCTAATTGGTTAAAACAAAGTCCAGAGAAGTCTGGAGCCAGATTAGGGGCAGGTAATTTGTGCTGAGCAGGCAGGCACTGATTGGTTGACCTAAGCCTTCTGTAACATAAAAACTAAGTTACAATTTTGCTTATATGGCACTTAGCATGAGTAACTCTCATCTTTGGCCTAATCTGATTACTGTAATAGAGTCTTTTGGTCTCATGAGTAGTCTTTGACTATGCCAATAGGGTGAGTCACTTCAACATTTTGAGTCTTAATCTCCCTATCTTTATATTCAAGACAATACCTACTTTTTAACACTGCAGCCACATTTTTAAGAGCTTTGATCTACTTTTACCATTTACCAGTACTGTGAATGCTATTATGTTCTGGAATATTATTGTGCCTCAATTTTCTCATTTGTAAATTGGGGAAGATTATATCTGCTTCACTGGGTTTTACTTTTTTGAGAAGTAAATGAGCTATTGCCTGCAAAGCACTTGTAATAGCACCTGTCACAAGTGTTCGCTATCATCATTAATGCGTTTCCTGACACCTGGCAATCATCCAATCTATGGTAACTTTTTACACAATGTAGGGTATTATTGCTGGAAACAAAGAAAAAATAAGGACTTATGGGAAGGTAGAATTCAATAAATGAGCTGTGAAGTTCTACTGTTGCCTAAACCAACATACGGATTGTCATAGTAGTTACGGAAGGTGGTGGGCTGTCAGTCAAGCAGGATGGATAAAGCAAAGGAAACTTTTCAGTAGACATGTGAATGAGTCTAGTGAATTTGATGACATTTTGGCTGGAGACATAACTTACCAATAACTGAGCTCTCCCCAAATATCATTTGTAAAGTAAATCTACCTTATTACTGTTAATTGGAAGCATAAATCCCCACTTTGTGGAAGCTTTGCATATTTGTGGATCCTGTTGCAGGATTTAAAGCAAATCAACAGAATCCTTTTATCCCATTTGGTTTTAATACAACCTGTACTGCTACCACAGTGGCAAAATAAATTCTTTTCATGTACTTGTTACTCACAAAGCAGGGAGAGAGGTATTTTGAAATAGATTTTTTAAATGGAAAAACGGAGATCTAGAGGTCAAGCAGTGAGTTTATAATAATTATGTCACCTGCTGACTCAGGATTCAATTTTTCAGAGTGCATCCTCATAAATAATCTGCTTGTATCTACACAAATATAATATAAAATATTATCTCCATATATTATATTAGAAAAATGATGTTTTTCAATCTGGTATATACTCAGCCTAACTGTAATCAGCAATTCTTTTACTACCAGTATTAAAACTAGGGTATCTCCCAGCATGGACTTTAATTTGACCCCTGTAAAATGAACTCTGGGTGGTCTTTCTTGAAGTAGGTACTTTTAGATCTAAGAAAATAATTCGACTTATTCTTCTTCATCAGCCCTAAAGTTAGCAACACCTGCAGCTCTTCTGAGTTCCTCTTTTCTCTAAATCAAACTTGCCCTCAATAAGTCTGACTCTAGCATGAATTGTGAAATTTTCAACTCATCATCCTCCAAATAAATATAGTTTATTTGTTTCCCTGAGGAAAAAAAGTATTAAGTCATCCATTCAACTAATATTGACTGATGACCAACAGTACTATAATCTTTTCTGTGTGTTTTATCAGTGGCCAACAAAAAATGGATAAGATCTCTGAGCTTACTTAGGTAAGATAGGTGATGGCCAAGAAACTAAGTAATTTGACAAAAAATTTCCATAAAAATATTAAAACATAAAATGAAAAAGACTTCCCTGGAGCATTATATTACAATGAATGGGTAGCAAGAAGTCCTCCCTGAGAAAGTTGCTTTTAAGTAACAAAAGTGGAGCCCTACATTAAAAAACCTAGGGTAAGTGGGAGCCAAATAAAGGAAAAAGCTAATGCAAATATAGAAACCAGAGAGGTGTGTTCAAAGGACAAAGGGAATTTCAGTAAATACAGACTAAGTTTAATAAGGGGGCAAATAGGAAGAACAAAGTTAGAGATAGAGGCAGGGGCAAATTTATGGGTCCTTACAGTGCAGGATTTGGATTTCTTTTAAAACCTAATGATAGCTCTTGTTTATAAATATGGAGGGATTTAACCTCATAACACAGTTTTTAAAAAGATTAAATTGGCTTGCTTTCTGGACAATGGATTTTAGAGAAGCAAGAGGAGACAGTGTAGCTCTGACTGGTATGGCTCAGAGGGTTGGGCGCTCCATTCCTGGACAGGGCACCGGCCTGCGTTGAGGGCCACATCCCTGGTAGGGGGCAAGTGGGAAGCAGATGCTGTGTGGTCTCACACATTACTTTTTCTCTCCTCTTTCTCTCTTCCTTCCTGTCTCTAAAATAAAATCTTGAAGAAAACACAAAAACAACCAAGAAGAGGGTTTCATGCAAACTAATATGGGGTTATTTGGTAAACCAAAACATACAATTTTCAGATTCGAGCTGGTATATAGTGGCAGTTGAAAATAGAGTACTAATACATGATAGGTTAGTCAACTGCCAAGGGCTAGATGATACCTTTTCTTATCTTGGAGTTTGGATGGATGGTGATTAAAGGAGAAGGATTAGATGCGTCCTATTTAGGAATTTGAGTAACTGAGTGGACACCATTGCTCTTGCCTGAAATAGGAAAGAATAGGGTTGACATAGAAGATTTACAGCCTGGTGTAAGAATGAATATTTCTGTTTTTAATAGCTTACTTCTAGAATTTGCATTTTGGTTTAGGTGTGTTTGTGTTCACATGCAGTGCTATGCAACTAAAGTCTCCCTTGAACTTGAGCCTTTATTTCTATTTTATCAGCCTCAAGTTATAGTTGTTTTGTTTAGCAGTCATCTGTATAAAAAATGTATTCAGTTAAAAACTATGCATCCTCCTTAGGTTACTTTAGCTCATTATTAGATTCTAGCTCTGTTCATCATCTTTGAGCTATTCTGCAACTCTTTGGAAGTTGTAGGTAACTGACTGATTTATATATTCTTCTCTATCCAGTAATGATTTTAATTACCTTTCTCCTTTGCAAAAATCATTTTTGTACTCATTTGCAATTTATCTCACCATTCTTTTACTCTATGCAATTATTTGTTCTTTTGACTTTTTATTTGAATCTATTAAAATATCTGTTTAGTTCCCTTATATCATGTAAAATAAAATCTTTAACAAGCATTTGTTTTTAATATCTCTATATCTATATGAGAATCCTACTCTTATTTTGTCCTACAAATTATCTTTTAACACACTTCTCATTAATGCTTCATACTAAAACCCATACCTTTTTCACAGGAACTGCAGTCCGGTTTGGTTTTCCAAATTCTCCATTTGATAATGTGACTTTAATACTGGATCTCCAACCTTCTGTCTTTTGTCTCTCCTGCCACACCCATCTATGGAAAAAATTGTCTTCCATGAAACAGGTACCTGGTGCCAAAATGGTTAGGGACTGCTTGTTTAACACATTTCATTTTGTACTATGCCAATTTTCCTGGAAAATTTTGAATTCTCATGTGAAACAGCTAGAATCAATTTTGCCAATACAATTATGAATTCAAAAGTCAAATAGTTAATATACCTCAGCACCAAGAACATTTTACCTTCCAGGTGGAAGGCAAAATTTCTTAGCTGTTTTAATCATCAATCTTTGAGCTTTTATAAACCTCAGAGTAAAATTTCAGACACTGATGAACAACAGAATTAATTTGTCAATAATGAAAAATATCAATGAGTGTTTCCAAGCAAATTTACATGCTGCCTCTACTCTCCGAAATGTGTACTTTAGTGATTAGACTCTGAGAGATGATAATTCATTATTTTTTAGAAGAAACCCACTTAAAGCTATACTCTAAACCTACCTTTTAAAAACAATTACCTCTGACTCATAAATTAGAGTTGTTCATTTTTGTCTTCTCAAAGAGGAAGAAAACAGACTTCACTAACAATGAAAAACAAACATTTAATCTTTGGCAAAAGTTCAATTTAAATAGTTAGAGAATTATGATTCATAATAAAAAAGTAATGTTCTAATATTTCCAGACCAGTATCAGGGCAAACACTTTTCCTAATCATAATAGCATTAATTGATTATAGGATATCATTTGGTGTATAAATTATTAACATTTAAAATATTAAGTCATGAACATTAAATAAGGCAAGCACAAATACTAAGTTAATCTACCATTTATTTAATAATAACTTTTAAAAATATGCCAAGCCTGGCATATTTTAATAGATATTTTAATATCTTTTGTCAATTTTTGAATGTGAAATGTGATTATTTTAGAGAAATTATATGAAACAGAACTTTTACTACAAAATGGAAATCTTTAAGATTAGAGATTTAATAATAATATACCTTATGTACTTATGATATCTTTGAAAACCACTTGCTAAAGAAGACTTGTGAGATCAATCAGAGATCACTGATCTTGCTCTGACATTATGATAATACAAACTCAAGGCTTATGCAAAATTTATTCGTAGAATTGGGATGGAATAGCAATTTAAAAAGAAGAAATAGATGCTTTCTAGTTTAAGGGTTTGAATAGCTGGATGGACACTGTTGTCCTTATAAAAAGTAGGAAAGGCTTGGGGTAAGAGAGAAGGTTTGGGGACTGGGTTAAGAATGAATTGTTCTGTTTTTAATATTAAATATGCTCATACTTGTATGCAGTACATATAGGATAACTATGGTTTCCCTTGAACTTGAGCCTTTACTTCTATCATATCAGTCTCTTGTTATAGTTATTTATCAATTGCATGTAGAAAAAAATTGTATTCAATGGAAAACTGCCTCTTTCTTAGGTTACCAACTGCAAAGTACTTACATTAAAAATGTAATGTAAGTTGAACCTGCTTTTTCAAAATGGGCTGACATTTTTGGCATTTTAAAAGCAATACTAAAAATATTCCATTTGTCATTGATAGATTATAGAATACACTTGAGGGGACCTGAGGCTAGCTTGACAAGGCCTCTCATTTACATTTCCTCATTTGTGAGAGAAAAAAAAGGTTAAGTTTCTGGAAACTTGAGACTGTCTCCCCTCTTTATGTTAGATTACACTTTGTACTTTTATTCACTTCAAATAAAGCACCAAGCAATAATATTTTCATACATCTACAAGCTATTTGCTTGAAGTAGAAGTCCTTTGTAATATTGTCCACTCTAGCTTCAAAACTACATTATTGTGATGGCTGCAGGTAGATAATGTAGAGGTGGCTTTACCTTATAAAGGAATCTTTATAGATTATAGTTTCAAAGTACAGTTCTAAGATCAAAAGGAAAAAGGTAGGACTCTATTCCTAACAGTTCTCAAAATCCCATGATGATAGAGTTACAACTCTTATCATGCTTGGTACCCCTAGGAGGCAATGAAGTGGCCCAGGGTTGATTTTAGCAATGAGAAAATTAGACAATAAGTCGTATCCAAAGAGTGCTAAAGGCATCATTGAATTATGGGTGTAGATTTAATCAGTTTGCATTAGCATAGGACACAGAGGCCAAGAAAATCAGATAATACTACTAAAATTATATATACCTCATCTTCAAATTTTCAACCAGATTAATAACTGTGTTCCTTTTAATAATTCCCCAAATGTCAATTCTAGGAGATATTAGAATAATCCAATGCATCAATTTTTTACCATTTTCATCTCATGGCACACAGAAACTAATTACTAAAATTCTATGATCTGACAAAAATAGGTATAATTTTGATTCATTCACATCAGATGGTTATTGTGCTGGCTCTTGTAGGTTTTTATTTGACAGTCTAAGGAAAAAGAGGTCACTGCCCCTGACCAAATAGTCTGGCATTTCATATCAGTGTTGAAAATCACTGATCCAATGTATTATAAGCACAATTGTTTTTCAGAAATCTTTAAATCTTGAAACCTTTGCATATCAAACTCAGACGTCCAGATCTTATATTCTAATGTTTTACTAAAATTTTGGATAGAATGAAATAGGAACTCTCTTGTACTAAGATTCACCACAATCTCCTCTTCAGATGAACTGTTACTGAAAGAAAAATTATGTGTTTACACAGTATTTAAAAAAATATATTTGAAAGATTGTCAATAGAAATGTACTATCATCTGAAGAAGAAAACCTGAATATGATTATTTTAGACAACTGACAGCCATTTTCTCAAATAAATTGTATACTTTTTCAAAAATATGTTTTTAATAACTAAAAATTTTTGGTTGGAATTTGTTGCTATAATTCCACAAATGGACATTAGTTATTTTTTCCACTCAAGTTTGAGGAAATTAACCTCTTCTACTTTCTATTTCTTTAACAGAAACTATTAGTATTTAAATAATCTTTTAACTGTGCTGGCATATTACTTGTTTTAAGGTATGAGAAAAAATGAATTTATATTTTTCAAAAGTAATATTTAAAAAGTAATAATGATTTAAGAAATAAGTGGTCAAACGAGAGTGTAATAACTGAAACAATCACAAAATACATTTTTTGTAAATATAAAGCATGAGAAATGATACTTGAAATAAGGAATAAGTGGTCAGATGAGAGTGCAATAACTGTGAAGCAATCACAAACTATTTTTTTTTTGTAAAAATAAAGCATGAGAAATGATACTTGAAGTATAAGAAATGGTATATATTGAAACATAAAATTCTATAAGGATTCATTGATCATGACAGTCTTCTTCATAACTTAGTATTTTTTAAATACTCACCCAAAATATGTTTATTGATGTGAGAGAGAGAGGAGAAGAGCAATAAATATTGTGAGAGAAAAATATTGATCAATTGCATCCTGTGTGTGCATTGACCAGGGATTAAGCCCACAGCCTCTGTATGTACCAAAATCAAATCTGCAAACTTCTGGTGTATTCTCATACATGTATTTTTGGTGTATTCTCATGCTCCAGCCAACAGAGCTGCCTAGCCAGGGCATAATTTAGTAATTTTTAAAATTGTTACTTTAAAATATGTGTGTGCACCCGAAATATTAGTTTTGTATTTTATCATTAGTTTGAAAAAAAAAATCATTTCTACTAGTTTTCCTTTGGGTTGTCATGTTTCCAGGGGCAGAAACTGTGACAAATTATCCAATTCCACACAAAACCTAAGCTAGCCCACTGTTCTCTATTCAATCGAAGGCACAATTCATCTATAAAGTGTTCTTATTGTGTGTTTCATGTAGAGAAAGAAACTAATATGTCCTAAGCGTGCTGCAGTTATTTTCCATTTCTTCTTATTTCTGCAGCAATAAAAGGAGAGAAAGAGAGTTAAACATTTATTTACTTGTCAAGCTGGACAAAATTCTTCAAAAAGAAAAATTATATGCTACCTGAAGCACTTTAGCAATTTTAGCAATCTAAAAGAAAAAAAAAAAAAAAAGATTGATTTCTGTTTAGCCTCTCTTTTTTTTATTTTGTTGGTAATATTTTTTTTTTTCCTTCTCCTAGATATTTCCCTCCCTCAAAATTAAGGGGTTATTTTAGAATCATTTTGCAATATTTCTTGAAAGACTAAAGTTTTTTACTCGTAAAGTAAAGTTCTTTACTGCCTATTCTGTACTTGAAATATACAAGTCCTGGCTGTCTGGAGTTATTAAGATAATAGGTACATTCTGTTTAAGTGCTTTTTAGTGAGTTAATGTCCTTAAGCCAGTAAGATGCACCTACAAAGAATATGTAAATGAATAATTCAAACCAGATGGAGAATTATCTTTTTTGGCATTTATAAGGTATAACTTTATGTTCGTTTTAAAAATATCTATTCATTTACAGCATTTGGAGAATAACACACTAATTCTAGAGGCAGAACATAGGAAAGGCATATTTTCTTTCTTTTAAACTATTCAATTCTCTGATGTGGAGAATGTCTGAAGCAAAAGAAAAACAAAATTTGGACATGGGGTATGATATTTTTCTTTTTTTTTTTAATTTTATTTATTAGTTTTAGAGAGAGGGGAAGAGGGAGAGAGCCAGAGAGGGAGATAAACAACAATATATGATTGCCTTTCACCTGCCTCTAGCTATGGACCTGGCTGGAGACCTGGCTTACAACCTGGTTATGTGTCCTGGCTGGGAATCAAACCAGTGACCTTTGGGTTTGCAGGCCAATGCCTATCCGCTGTGCCACCAGCCAGGACTTCTTTTTTCCTTTTTTTAGGACACAGAATTTTAAACTTTAATATCAGCTACTGAGCTATGAGATACAAACCAATCAAAAAATTGAAGAAAAGTTGCTTGAAACAGGTAGATACAGATACATCACACAGAAGCCAAAGTAGTATCTTCTGATCCCAAAGCCATCCCGGTGGGAAAGGAAAGGACGGCCTTAGCCAGGGAGCAAAGGAGCATGTTAGTTACAACATAGCAAGTTTCGTCCATCAAGGAAAGCAGGAAATAGCTACAGCTATATGGACAACAAAATTTATGGGATCAGCTTTTAAAGGTTCTCTTAAATCATAAAGTTTCCAAGTGAAAACAGGAACTCCTCTTGTATAGGCTTTCCAGTTCACTATTCAAAGGCTTAAATACATCTATTAAGGCAACTGGAAAGTCCACCTTAGCCTTGAATGGTGACTTCTGCCCAATGTGTGGCCTGTCCTGCCTTACTAATGTGGACTACAGAATGTGCTATGGGAAAAACAGTAATTGATGCAGTGCTGCCTCTGGTAAAAGGGGAATGCAGCACTCAGAGCAAAAGGCCACAGAGGGCTCCCTGTGAATCCAGTAGAACTAAGAGAAGCCTTCTACTTTGCAACTGGATCCAGGTGGAACATTGCCCTGCAGCAAGAAGTAGTGTATATGCCAATGACAGGACCCAGCTTCCAAGAACTATTACAGTAGCTTCCTGAGTCGTTTCTCTCTTTCCCATTCATATTAGTCAGAAAATACAATCTTTGCCTTGCTTCTCACTCACCACAAATGACTCTGTACAGATGGTTTGTTTCTAAGTGTAGACCCTCTGCTCAGGGCTGAAGCACCTCCACAGTTCAGCCATCTTTGTCAGCTCTCCCCACAGTGCTTTCACCTTCTCACTCCCCTTGAGAGGGACTGTGGGACAGGCAAGGAGCAAACCTGGGGTCACACAGACAGGAAACAGATAATCGCAGCTTCCTAGCTGGTCTGGCCTCATGAGGCTCCAGTCATTTGTCTGTTAGAAGCAATAAAGAACTGGAAGGTAGCATAATTTGGTAGAACAGAAGGAGAGCCCAGAGGAAGTGTCCTAGGTGAAGGTTAAGAGATGAGACAGAATTTCATGAAGATTGTTTGTTACAAAGATAAAATGCTTTACTCCCATAACGTGGATGTTGCCTGGTTTAAGAGGCCTATGTTTTCTTTTTCAACTCTTCCAATCTCTGGAAAAGAGCATCAAAGTCAATGTCCTCAGATGTTGAGATGTTGGCACCGACAGATGCAGTTGGTAGTGTATTTAGTACGGAGGGCAGCTCTGGTAATTCAACATTGTCATAGGTGTCCACAGGTCTAGAAGGAGGCTTTGCAGGGGCTTCTGGCTTAGGACCAACAATCTGTGCAGGAGAGATGTTCTTATCAGCATTATTGTCATCAACAGATTCATGTGATGGGGGAACTGCTGGGATCTGAGGTGGATGAATATTGGGAAAGGCAATGATAAGTCCCCACTGGCAATCCATTGAAATCTGACATGACCAGAGTCAGGTTCATAGGGCACATTGTAGCTCTTGGCAATTTCAATCAGGTTTCTCTCCATCTGGATTTTGGGCGGAGCTTCCACACTCACTTTGTGCAATAGCCTATCATTCACAGTTCCAATCTGGCTGGTCCTACATAACTTACCATACTCCTTGCTATACTTGGCACAGAGCTGATCAGCAACTATTTTCAACTCAGCCACTTCTGACTGGAGTCTAGGAACAGCCCAGATAAACATAGACACAGATTCAGCCAGAACAGAACGTAGCTCCTTCATAGACTGAATGAGACTGAACCAGGCCAGCAGCAGGTCACAATACAGCTCCACGATCTCCATGGCCTCCATGAGGTTGTCTACTTGTATCATGTTCTCCACTTGGGTCCAAGCTCATTCAGCTTTCCCAAGCAGCCAGACAGTCAGCAATCTCTTTCCTTGCTTTCTGGGTCAGTTCCATTTTTTTTTCCTCCAATAGTTGAAGACGGCTTATGACTAATCTCAAGTTGACTCAAATGCTTAGCTTGAAATCCAGAGCTCAGCATGCTGTGCTGTTCTCCTAGCTGAACACAGGCATCGAAGTGGTAGAAAGGGACCTCTGAATCAAGGGTCAGCATCCAAAATCAGGGTATGATATTTTTCATAGCCAGCAGTAGTGATGAAACTTTCCAAACAAGGATTCTTTTAGTTCAGTTAGCTTCTTTGTACCTATAAGCAAGTGTCCTTCTCTGCAATTTGCATTTTAGATATTTCAACATTCTATGGAATGTACCTTTTGGGTAATCAAATGTCAGCTCTTATTAATCAGATTATTTCTGACCGATTGCCATCTGCAAACACCACACATCTGTAACTGGGTCACTGCTGTTCTGGTTAAATTATTTTGATGGTATTTCTCTTTAAACAAGGAAGATGTGAGCTCAGGCTTATGGGGGTATCTGAGTTTTTGATTGTTATCCAAAATAGCATTTCCAAACTGACTGCCAAGAGAATTGGCCACTGCTTTCTAATGTAAAATTACAAATGTAAAATTATATTATGTGCCTTTGGTTTCTGAGGTGAAAGATAACACATCATTTAAGCATTCACATGACTATACTAACCCTCTATATCAGGACTAGGGAAACTATGACCTGTGAGCCAAATCAAGGCTGCAACCTACATGTCTTACAAAACAAAAACAAACAACACACCTGAAAACAAAAAGAATATGTATTGGAGAGAGTATGGCCTGCAATACCTAACATAGTTATTATCTGTCCATTTAAGAGAAAATGGGGCAGACCACTTCTCTATCTGAAGGTATTTATTATATACACAAACGTACAAAGTATTCTTCTTTCGTAAGTCTCTGATTTTCAGCTCTTACATTTTTGCCTTAGGTTTGCAACCTATTACTCTTTCTTGCTTTTGAGTTCTTTCTTTTGAGTTCATATGCATAATTACATTCTCTACAGTGTAAATTAAGTGAGCTTTAAACTGACATGTGCCTGGGGCACCACTGAGGAGCATTTTGCTGCTTATGTATAAAATCAAGTAAATTTAAATGAATCTGCTCCTGTTTTGCACTTCTCTCTATGTTAACAGTGATCTTTGTGATTTATTTTATTCATTCTAGTCAGCAAATATTAATAAAGTACTTATATGTACAATAAATAAGATGCAGCCTCTTACCTCATATACTTATAGCTTGTAAAGAAGACAGAAATTAAATAGGCATTACTATAAGAATCATAACTACTTTATAATACTACAGATTATAGAATAGGTCATAGTAGGGAGACAAAATCAAATGGCAAATATTATAGAATATTATGCTCTGTATTTGGAAAGCCCATATGAAATTGCCCAATTGCAGAAGAAATAAAAGGAGGGAAGTATCTTATGTAAAGTTACAGGGGTAATAGAGAAATGGTCCATTTTTGAATAAAAACAATATGGTAAGTGATTGGAAAGCTGGTCATTTATACCCAAATTGCTAGCTTTATTGAGCCCTAAAGGAACACTGTGATTGTTATCCCAATATTTTCAAGAAAAATCAAATAACTTTATAGTAGTATCCTGTTATTGCTTTAAAAACAGGGAAAGATTGCTGGCTGGTGTGGCTCAGTGGACTGAGTGCTGGCCTGCAAGCCAAACAGTCCAGGGTTTGATTCCCCATCAGGGTACATAACTGGGTTGCAGGCCAGGTCCCCAGTTGGGGTACATGAGAATAAACCACACATTGATGTTTCTTTCCCCCTCTTCCTTCCTCCCTTTTCTTCTCTGGAAATAAATAAGTAGAATCTTTTTTTAAAACCAAGAAAGAAAAGGATGGTGGTAAAATGTATTTTCATGACAGCAAATCTTTAGACTTTTTGAAAAGCCCCTTTAACTAAAAAACAATTGTTCCATTTTAAAGTAAAGCTCACTAGCAGTGTCATTTTGAACTTATAAGCAAAGCAAGTTTTCTTCCCCCAGGGAGTAAATGGTCAGCTTTGCAGGTCTTATCAGTAACCAGGCACTTCAGACTCAGGAACCTGGAGACCAAAAACTGGAATTTTATTTTATTCATTTTTTTTAGTAGGTATAACTTTATTATCTTGAAAATTAAAGGTAAACATTTGGTTTCAGTTTGGTTACTCTAGCTGTGCTGTCCCAATATGACCTTAAGTTGTATTAAATTAAATTAAATTGAAAGCTCAGTTTCTTTTTTTTTTTAATTTTATTGTTGTTGTATTATATCCATCCCATTGAAAGCTCAATTTCTTAATTACACCAGACTCACTTCAAATTCTCAGTAGCTATGTATCGCTAGTGGCTGCTCTATTGGACATTTTCATCATGATAGAATGATCTATTGCAAAGCACCTGTGGTTACAGTAATCATATTAAAATCATATCTATTAAGTATCTAAATAGCAGTTATTTATCATATACCCATTCAGACCACATCTTTCTATAATTGTACAAGGGTAAGTGTTGGAATTTGAGTTCTTGTCTTAGCTAGATCTGAACTCTTCCAATGTTTTGGTCTTCAAATGGGATCATATCATGCAAAGCAGTTGCAACTCTATTTTCTTCTCAGCATTTAGATTTTAAATATATTTACTGAAGTTAACATAAACAACAATGCATGTGTTTCAGTCAGTTATCTCAAAATAAACATGCTCGTGGACCCTCACCAAGGTAAAGAAAAGAACATTCTTTATTATAATTTTACTTACTGGGTAATTAATTTTTTGAAAGAGTACATATTCAAGTATTTTATGATGAAATTTATATAACTAAATGATCAATTTATTTTTTATGAATACTCTCCATAGTGCTCATAATTTTATCCTCTTTTGTCAATTCTATTAATTTTCCCCATCCCCAAGCTGTGGTCTGGTAATGTGGATGGAGTTAAGAGGCAACTAGATAAGGGCCAAATAATAAAAAAAATGAAGTAGCCTGTGCTTTTTAAGTATGATATTTCATGATTGTAGAGTATTTCTTAACATGGCTGTACCAAATTTATTTAACACCTTTTCTGTTTTTGGACAGTAAAGAAGGTATAAAACTCTTCTTTTCCTCAGTTTGCTCATAGGTAAATACCTACCACATGGGTTTATTGTGAGGATTAAAGTAACATATGAAGTACTTAGAACTTAAATATTAATAAGTGCTAGCTATTATACAAAGTGTTATCATTATTAATTTGGTGAGCTTCCAAATAAAATATCCATCTGTATTTCTTAAGATTGAGACCTTAGTCTTCAATTTAAGATGGGTACTCTCTGATATAGTAACTGACTCTGGGAAAACCCCATTAGTGGATAAGAATTATGGTCATTAACTTTTAAAAATAAAAGTACTATAGATAACCCCACCTATACAGTTTTTTCTTGTGTCATTACATTTGAGCTCCTTGGAATATAAAATTTTAGCTCTCTAATGTCCTGAAGTAAATAATTGTTGAAGCAAGAAAATAGCTGCATCTGATAGGGTCCTAATTATCTTTTAGGTTTTGGCTTTACGGATATGAATGCTGTGCTTAGATTCAGGGAAGTTGAGTTCCAGACAACTTCTACACTGGTAGAAGTAGAGTGATCTTGGACTGCTTGATACCTCTACTTTTCTTATTCTTATCCATATTGTGGGACTAGTAATTTCTGAGATGCTTATGAGAGAGCTAAAGTCCTGTGATTGATTCTGAAAGGAATCATGCTCTAAAGATTGGGGAATGCATTGTGCTCTCAGTTCCTCAGGTAAACAAATCATTATGGTACCATAAATTGTCAAAAAAATTATTCTAGTTACACTTGCCATAGAAGAACTAAGCCACTGAAGCATTTCAGATGGGGCATGGATTTTCTGGACAACACCAAAACCCATTGCTGCACTAGATTAAGTTCCTGATATAATAAGCTACTAATATAAAAAGATGATCAGAAGTGAGTTAGCCATACAGAGAATTGGCAGTTGCAGCCAGTATTAGCCAAAGTTATCTTGGTGAGGAGTGTTCCTACAGAGATTACCCACTCAGCAATGCCATTGTTCCTGGAAAGCTGGTCTTTCTAGTTTTTAGAAAATCACTTCTTTGTCACCAACCTCCTCAATATACCACGTGTCTGACCTAATTTAAGAAGAGCTTCCACCATCCCCTGTCAAATTCATTTCTGTGACTTCAGAATATTTGTCCTGGTTCTTGAAACAAACACAGTGTCAACAGAGTCAATTTTCCATGGAGGAGGAAAGAGCCAAGCTGTTGCCCAGATGTTGTTGGTAAATGGAATGGTTCTTCTGCTTTCAGCCTTTAGTTTCCTGGCAGGTGCTTTTACCTGGGGGAACCAGGTTATGCTGGTTGAACCTCAGAGATCACTCATATTCCTGTATCTCTTGCTTCTTTGTCACTTAGGAGTAGAGACAAAAAGCTGCTTTCCATCAGAACCTCTTGTTTTAAAGTAGGACAGTATATTGATAGTCTATTGGCACAATAATTAGGAGGCCTGTCTGATTCAACAATTAGTGTATAAACTCAGCATTTAGGGTGAAAACCATATCTAATAGAATTTGCTGTAGCAATCCATTAAGTTGGACATGAAGTAGTACAGTGAAACAGATTTATGTACAACTCCATGCAGTAAAATATGTACATGAAAAATGCATATTTTTATTCTAGGATCACACTCCACCCACACTGCAAGATAAATCACACTGAGAAGTTCCTGAGGACTGACGGAGTTAGTTTTTGTCTCTCTGTTTATGACCCTCCTGGTATCAATACTCAGTTCATGCAAGGGCAGGCAGAGTCACTCAGGCTATTTCAGTTGTTCTTTTCCCCTTCTCTCTTTGTTATCCCAAACTGTACACTTAGAATATTGTATGTTAAATGCACAAGTTATGTTGCTCCTCTGTCACTAAGGTTAGCTCTATATTCATAGAGGGAAGAGATAAGTTGAAAGATGTTTTAATGATAAGTTGCTGCAGCAAATGTTTAAATTACTTTTAGATACATAAAAAAAATTTACTGAGCACCTATTATGGACTGAATGTTTGTGCCCTCCTCTAAATCTTCATGTTGAAACTCTAACCCCAGTATGATGGTATTTAGAGTTGAAGTCATTGGGAACTAATTAGGTTTAAATGAGGCCATGACGGTGGGAACTTTATGGTAGGGTTATTGACTTCATTGGAAAAAAAAGAGATAGGACAGTTCACATAAACTGGAAGGAGGCCATATGCAAAGCAGGAAAATCTCTTGCCAGACATGCAAAATGCTGGCACCTTAATCTTGTACTTTCCAACTTTTAGAACTGTGAGAAATACATGTCTGTTTTTAAAGCCACAGGTCTAGGGCATTTTGTAGTGACAGCCTGAGCTAATTATTACAATCTATTTGACACAGATTTTTGTAAACCAGGATAAGAATGCTGTTGTTTGCAAACATGACACATAATAGAGATAGAGTATTACAGTAGACTGGTAAATAAATAATCTGGAGACACTGTTATCTATATAGAAAAAATTAAACCTGTATCTTTCAAATACACAAAAACCAATTGCATGTTGGTTAAACACCTAATTATATAAAGCAAACATTACAAATTTAAAAATAAAATGTAGGATAATTTTTTACAGACTCAAAATAGGAAAGGGTTTCTTTAATGAGATATAGAATTATAAACTAAGAGTTCATATATTAATTTACATTAAAAAAATGTTCAACCAAAAACACTATGGACACTTAGTCTACTCAAACTGGTAGTAAATATTTGTAGCATAAATAACTAACATAAGGTCCATATTTCAAATTTATAAAGAATTCCTATACATTAGCACAAAGAGAAGACAATATTATAATAGGAAAATGGACAAAGGATTCAAACAGGCAATTTCAGACTAGACCAATATATAATTGACAAGATGTTCAACATGACTAGAAATTGGTGAAATGTATGTGAAATAAGGAGATAATATTCATACCTATGAGACTGGTAAAACATTTAAATTCTTATGATGCCAAGCTTGGGTAAAGGTGTGTGAAAAGGGAAATTCTTAGACCTCATTGTCCTCTGTATAGCTTGCTAAACCCAGTTTACAGAACAATTGGGCAATATCTATTAAGTGAAATTGTACATGTTTGCACCCCAGCAGTTCTGCTACTAGCTATGATTCAAGAAAAATTCCTTAGTATATGAGCAAGAAAACATATACACACAATTATGGAATTACTTGTATTGAAAAATTGAATAGTACAGTACATGTTTATTAGAAAGTCTTTTATTTATTTGGTCTACACAGCCTGCACAAGTAATCATTTTAAATCTCCAAATTATCTCAGTTCCATTCAATAGTGAAATGCTGAGCCTATTTAAATTATAGAAAAAATTATCCCAACTCAGTATTTTACAAAACCAGTAAGCAGGTCACAGGAATTTGTCATGGAAAGGGCATGCTTGAGCTGATGTCTGGATACCAGTTAGTTCTGGGAGAGAAAAAGAAAAAGATGTTTTCAAGTAGAGAGTGCATGGTTGTCTTTGTGACATATTCATACAGTAGAGCCTAATGGCACAGTATCTGCGCAGACTAAATCTCAAATGCAATGACAAGAGGAAAAAAAGCATGCTGGAATGTCAAAAAAAGTTACATTTATTGGGTGCTTATTCTGTGCAAGGCATATTGTAAATGCATTTTATGTAAAGTTTACAATAACAGGCAAAATGTTACAATATATTATTCAGGGAAAAGTATGTTTGTAAAAGAACAACCATAAAGGTGATAATGCTAAACATAATAGTCAAGGGAGTGGGCACCCAGAGAAGGGGTGTTGGGGTGAGGATTATGTTTGAACAACAATTCACAGAAAGCTTCAGCTACATCTGTAAAGGTCTAACCCTTAAAAATAAAATTTAAAGCACAGTGAAGCTATGATATGGTAAGTATATAAATATACATTACATTTTTTTCCCTAGATAAATTTGGGCAATTATTTGAAATTTAAAAATTATCATTGCAGTTATTTTTGCAATGTATTAACTTAGCAGCTCTGTGAATGTACAGCAACAATAGGGTAAATTGCCCTATACTTAATTTTTTCAATGCTTGCAATACACAATTTTAAATTTTCACCCCAAATTCACCTCCATAAACTCTTGAGTAGCCCTGAGTTCAGGGCTTTAATATTTATCAGCATTTCTTTGAAAAATAATTCAAAGATTAGTGCTAGTGTAATACACATCTGTAGGAAAGCTAAGTAAACTAAGAGAGCTCAGGTCATTTATGAATTCACTGAACATTTACATTTTACTATGTTTACACTAAAAAAATGTTAAGCTACACAAAAGCATTAAGGAATATGCTTAAAACTTCCAGATTACCAAAAGGTGCTATAAACAAACTTTTTCAAGTCACACATTGATTTTTAAAGTCAATAAAACTAAATACATGATCTCAATTTTCTTGAATTTAGTTAGAGTAATGTTCAAGCTACCTGATAGGAACTTTCAGATTTAAACTGGAATAAAGAGAATCAATGGAAAACATGTATACAAATTTAATTGATATCTTTTAAATTTTTCTATTAGTGTTCTATGGTTACATTTAGGTACTATCTTATTTTAAAATAGCAAGCATTATTTTATTATTTAAAATATTTTATTTATTGTTTCCAGAGAGCAAGGAAATGAGAGAGTCAGAGAGGGTGAGAGACATCAATATGGTTGCTTTTCACCTGCCTCCAGCTACAGAGCTGGCTGGAGACCTAGCCTGCAACCTGGTTATGTGCCCTGGCTGGAAATCAAACCAGTGACTTTTGGGTTTACAGGCTGGTGCCTTATTTATTGTGCCACCAGCCAGGGCTTAAAATAACAAATATTTAGAATGGAAAAAAATATTTTAAGTGAGAGAAGTCATAACTTTATTATTAAATATGTAGTCAATTAAGCAAATTTGTTATCTGTTCTGTCTCAGGTAAAGTTCGAAATGCTGAGGAAGGAGCAATGAACAAAACAGACAAGCAACCTCTTCCCTCATTGAATTTCTGTTCTGTGGGAGAAGGGGAAGAACTTTCTTATAATCTAGGGTTCATGTACGAGAGCAACTTGCTAAGTGGTGATTTAGGAATCTATGTTTTTAGGAAGAAAGGGTTGGGAAAGTCCACTGAATGGGCTTTCTTGGGTAAACTTACTATAAACTGAGAATTACAGAAAGAAACCACAACCTGGCTTTTCATATTATATAAATGAAAATGTTTATGGTAATTTTGCTGGGAATGGCAGCCTCAAAAGTTTTAAATGCAGAAGAAAAATAAATGGTTATGTCTGCTTTTCAGCTGTGCTGAAACTGCCTATTTAACTATTTTCCTTGGCAACTCTACTGAGCTTATTACTTGATTGATGGCTTTACTTTTTATCTTTTATTTTCAAAAGAGCAAATTATTAATGCCTTTATTCAGAAAGGAATCCAAATAAAATTTAAAGCACTTTTTATTCAACTGACTCTGCTTTATTGGTAAGATCTGCATGTGTCAGGCATGGTCCCAGGAGTTATGTGTTCAGAAACACACAGCCCCTTGTTCAAGGAGTCTAGAGTCTTATGGGGCCAACCGACAAATCCTGTTGTTGTGTAGTGGGGTAAGTGCTCTCACAGAAATATAGATGTAGTTCCAAGTAATCACTTGCTTTCTATCTGAGAGTGAAGAAGGCTTTTCCTTAAAAGTTAGGTTTTGTTGGTTTCAAAAAATGAGTAGTTTTCCAGATAATGAAGGGTGGGCAGTCATTTTAAGCAACCAATGATAAATATTAATCATCCAATGCATTCATTGCCTCCAGGTGCATTAAAATCTTCTTGCCATTCATTTATTTGGTCACTAATTTATCCTTAATTTATGCCATCAAAATTAGTATGTTTATGACACCCACTGTTGACTCTCTGCTAAATGATGAAAAAGGTAAGCAAGATAAATGCTGTATTTACTGTCATTTTAGATGTCAGCACCCACTGCTGAGTTATACTCATTTAAGTATACTAATTCAAAGATTTTTGAATTGCCAAATATTTGAGTTATTATAGTTGGATGGGTAACATGATTTGGTTTTGAACAAAAGTATTTGGTCATGTTCTAAATTAAATACGAGCATTTGGAAAGTATATAATGTATTGGATTAAAGTATAGAAACATCACAAAACCAAATAAAATTCTTCTGGAGCTTGATTTATATACTTGGCTTCACACCAATTAAATAATTCCCATTAACTATAATTTTAGGTGAACACAACACTAAACAAAATGCTTGTAGATAAGGTATCTTGTTTGGTACTGGCAGCATCTTTGTGAAGCACAAAAACAGGAATAGTATGTGGTAGAACTTGAAGTAGAATCTGGTACTTATTCTACCTGTCCCAGAGAAAGCTCTGGATTCCTGGATGCCTCTCATACTTCTTTTTAACCTTGTGATGTATCTTTTTATTATTTAAATATGTTTTAATTTAGCTTTTCTTTAACTAGAGGTCAACGTTTTTCTTTCTTTTCTTTCCAGTAAAATAAAACAAGAGTAATGTATCAAACAATATGAAAATGCATGCTTCTACAATATGGTAGACTTGGCAACTATAAACATAGCCATTGTGTGTGTGTGTAAATGTAGCTTTAGCAAATTATATTTAGTCACAAATGCAAAATTATACTTTACATATATTAATATTCACTTTATCATATGCTATATACAAAAACTGAAAAGGAAAATGAATTTAGAATTTCAAAGACATACAGAGAAACATATGGGGTTTGTCAGAAAGTCTATATGTTTTTTTTTTCATAAAATAAAAGACAAATTTTTCTCCCACCAATAACTTTATTGATTTGGATATTTTAAGTATGTTAGCTATCACCTGTTATTGGCTTTTAGTGGGGAGAGGCCAGGAGTGCTGCTAAACATCGTCCAATGTGTAAGACAGCCCCACAGCAAAGAATTATTTGGCCAAAATGTTAATAGTACCAAGAAACTTCACAAGTCACTTTTGACATGTTTGGTCAGCCATAGCACCTTCTTTTATACAACATAAATCTTTGTGTGTGTGTGTGTGTTTCAGTTGTTTTTACCTTTCTTGAACTAATAAGCATAATACACCAAAAATGTTACATATTTTTCCATCTTAAATATTGAAACGGCTGCACAAAAATTTACTAATTTTGATAAGTTTTTAAAAAATGCATGTTGATATAGCACTTTTCACAGTATGGTCTAACAAATGAATGAAGTTAAAGACAACTGAACACTACTAGAGCCATTGTACAGAAAAAACTAAACAAACCCCTTGGCCATCCAGTGGTTGTAATTTTTTCTTGTTGGTGAATCCCTTTCTTTTAGGATACTTGCTTTGGCTGAAATGACTAGACTTAAGTCATGATGATGCAAACATAAGTAGAGAATTTAGAGAAACCTATTTTCTCTAGTGGAACACATGGAGGGTAGAGATGAAGGAGGTAGGCAGCCATTGACACAAGTTAGGTGGGGCTGGGGAAGGGCTTAATGTAACTTGGTGGAAATGGGCTTCAAGAAAGCTCTGGAATCTGGTAAATGGAAACAAGAAAGTTATTGAGAACTGTGAGGAAGATTCAGCAATTATTTATTAAACATTTGTTTCTACAAGACCCAGTACTTAGTGCTGTGGACTCAATAGAGTTCTCAGGATTCTTAAGGTCTGAAAAAAACATGATCTCATTGAATGAGGAGGTAACAAGAGTCAAAGAAGTAGAAATTGAGTCTGAGAGAGAGTAGAAATTGAAATTTAGGACCATTATTGATAATAACGAACTATAGGCAACTTTTTGAAGACTTACGGAAATACTTTTTGGCTTTTTAAGAAAAGCTATTATAAGGAAAGAACTAATCTTAAGCTTACACCTAAGCAAAACTCTTGGCTTGCTATCCCCTCATTAAAACAGCAATCAATTGCAGGGAAGGGTGAACAAAGATGCTAATGGCTGTCAACTTCAAAATGCCACTATAGCTGGCAAATGTTGATGGTGCATATGTCAATATTTTGACTGTCTTAATGTGAGGATCTTCGCTTAAAGTCAGTGTTATTTAACTTAAGAGAGCACTACAGAAAGCATTTGTTTTCTTATGACTGAAAAACAGTTGATTTATTTCAACTCACTTTTGCTGAGCATGTACTATGTGCATAAAATATCCAATCCATAAATCCTAGAGTTTTCCACAATCATAACCACTAGAGGCTGCTGCCATTTCAACTCACTGATGAATCTTTAAAAAGAAAATAATCCCAGTCACAAGAATTAGTAAAGGATTTCTGGGATTAATTTTTTATTGATATATGTTACCTCTAGTGAAATAAACATTCAAGTATTCTTCTTTTTGATTTGTTCCTTTTTATTTCTATGAAACCAGATTTCCCTGGCCTTTCTACTACATCACTGGATGTTAATTTTTCTCTCTACTATGGATACCATTATGTTGCTTTCATTAACCATTTGCATGATCATCAGCACCAAATCATATATCTAGACTATATCTCCCACCTGCTCCATTTTTACATATCCAATGAGCAATGGAAAATTTTTACTTAGAGGTCCCATAAGAACTTTAAATTTGTCATATGTAAAGCTGGACCCATTGCCTCTTACTACGAATATGCTTTTAATTATGGTTTCTTTTCTGGCTCTAATACATGCTATTCAAAATAATTCAAACAAATAAACAGCTTTGTGTAACAAGGGATTAGACAACCATTACAGATTAGGTTCCCCAATTTTGGGGGAACTAGTAATTTAGCCATTTATTTAAGCTAAACCCTTCTAGCATCTGTAATTTGCCTTCACCCTCATTGAACCCATCCAAAATTCCCCTCAAATTCTCTCAAGTTGTCAAGTCATCATGGCTCCTTGGTTCTTCATCTGGACTTTCTCAAATATGTCTCTTTCTTCAATCACTATTTCTGCCAAAATCTTCAAACTTTTTCCCCAGAATTTCCACATAGAAAGTAGTGTTATAATAGTTTCAGAATTTGTACCTTGGGCACAGAGGTAAGAAAAAAGATGAATTCTAACTGAGATTTTATGCATCAAACTCAACCACATTTTGAGTTTCTATTAAACATAAAATCAATATACAAAGTAAAAACATAAATATAATTGATAAAGTAGATAACCTGTAAGGAAATCTAAATGATACCTATTCTATAAATTTTTCTTTTGTCAATTAATTCTGTTACTCTTCAAAATAGATTACTTTAATACTCATATCTGATTCACCAGAGTTTTGTCTGACACTTAGATTCCCCTGAGACTATTATTTCCCTGGTTTTAGGCTATTTTGGCAGAGACTTTCTCTAGGTTGCTTTTTTCAGAAGCTGTTGTCTTATCTCTGTCTTGTGGTGACTGCCTCCCCACAGCCCCAAATTGCTGCATTTGAAAATCTGTTCATCTTACTTAGTGTAAATTAGAGGAATTGCTGTATTTGGCTTTCCAAGTCCACTGCATCACAAAAATCTTAGTGAACAGGAAGTCTTCAGGACATGCACTTAAATTTCCCAACCAGTACTGAGATTGCTGTGAGCTCTGAGATGCTATCTTTGTGCTAGCTCCTATGACAAAAGAAGCAAAAATAGCTAAATGATAACAGCTGGGAGACATGTACAGCTCTCCTCACTGTAAGAGGCACTTTAAGTAAGCCATGTGCTTTCCCTGTTTCCCCATTTGTTCATTTCTGCTGTGTCTCATCTCTTATTACTCTGGACAGTGGCAAACTTAGTACTTCTTTCCCCTCATTCTGATAGGAGAAACAGATTGCCTCTTTCCCAGCGGAGATAAGGCATCTGACCCCCTTGTGCATTCTACTATTTCCACTATTAGAAGAGGAATGGATAATACTGTTGGGAATCATTTGGTTGTATCTCTAAAGTTACTCTCACTAGTGTCCTCACTCTTTTGCCACCACAACTCATGGTATCAAAGTAGCTATAGCTGGGCTCAATTCAGATTCATGCTCTTTCCTTCTGACAGAGGCAGCTCAAAGTCTCCCAGTTGCCTTCAGATTCACTCCTGGCAGGAATCTCAGGATTCTGGATTTAAGAGTAAAGAAAGAGTAGCAAGCTTAATTTCGGCTGTGCTCATGGTGCATTCTCAAATCCAGTTTTACAAATAATGATGTTTATTTTGATAATAGTGTACTTCCTCCCTGTTACTCATTGTTTCATTTGAGTTAGGGTTCCAGGGGTGCCTATAGATGATAGATAATAGAAAGATAGATGATAGCTAGATACATAAGCAATCAACCAAGGTAAAGATCCCTAAGTGCAACATCACATCAAACACATTAACACACTCCCTGTTGGGACCTACAGATCCATGACCTCAATGGTTTATATTTACATCATATGCCTTTACCTGAACAATAACTCCATGACAAGCATTGTGCTAGGCACCAGAGAATCAATGGAGAACACAGGAATACATTCCCTAGTTTTATGAGGACTATATATTTATACTACAAAAGGAAGAATAAATACATAATGTAGAATGAGCTTTATAGTCAGCCAGACCTGAAATGAAATTCTGATTCCATAAATTATTAACTGTTGTAAAATACATTTGGTTGGTTATTTTCTTAATAAGTTTACAGCATGGGCAGCCATGGTCTAAGTATCATTTCTTGTTATAGAGTCAGAGCAGTATAGGAAAAAACACTGGATTATGAGTTAAAAGATAAGTCCCATGAACAACTTATCTTTTGCCTCTGCAAAAGTCATTAGTTTTTCTTTTTTTAAAGATTTTACTTATTATTTTTAGAGAGAGGGGAAAGGAGAGAGGGAGAGAGACATCAATGTAGCCTCCAGCTACAGAGCTGGCTGGAGACCTGACTTGCAACCTAGTTATGTGCCCTGGCTGGGAATGGAACCAGTGACCTTTGGGTTCACAGGTCATTAGTTTTTCTGAAGTTCTCTTTTCTTGTCTGTATTTTCAAGAGATTCATAGTACTTAGGTTATAATTACAGGGGATTGGAAGGTGAAGAGCCAAACTTTGGGACACTCTAACTGTGTAGCCCACTTCCGTTCCCCCTTCTCTGCACTGGCCGGTTGAGCTGCTCAGTTTTCTCCAACCTTTTCACAACCAGCATTGAACTCACCTGAACTTTTCAGACCAGTAGATGGAATAGAGATGTGATTCACAGAAGCCTGTCTTTGGTTATATACTTGACTTCTGAATATGTTTTCTTATCTATTTTGTTGCTAATTGAAATGTATTACACATGCATTTAAGTTGTAAATTTTTAAGGGCTGGGATCAGCAGAAATGTCACATACACACACACACACACACACACACACACACACACACCCATAACTATAACATAATAAACTTCACTTTGAGTTTTATAAATAAGTTTTAGAAATAAGTTAATTTCATTTTTACTTGAGTTCAGCGTTTCTCAAATTTTACTATTTGAATACTACTTTACATTTTTTTTTTGCTTTAACCATTGCCACTTATACTCTTATTGACTTAATATTTAAAAATCATCTCCTATTTTATACAAATAAGCTTATTAAAGCGTAAAACATATTGCTGTCATCAAAGAAAATTTAGAGTGACATACCATAAATAAAAGGTAAGTATGCAAAATAAATAGGGAGGTAACAAAACAATGTAATTATGCTAATGTATTATGGTTATCCATGAAATACTCTGAGTGTGAAAACTGCTTTCTCCTAGTTAAATAGAAGCATATAAAGTATTAAAATCATTCTAGCCCTAAACAAAATCTTTCCCTCAATGAGACTCAGAACTCTATTTAGTTAAAGTCATTTAATCTTACCAACTTAAAAAAAACAAAAACAAAAAACTCACACTTTAGTAACAAATACTTTAATTCAATTCACTTCCCCATTATTGACTTTCACTTGAACATATTTGATAAGTAGCGGCCTAGCACCATCTCCTTGACATCTCTAGAGACAAAGGTTCATGAAAAATCACATTCTCTTTTATTACATTGCTTCAGTTGTGAGAATGCTCTCTCTTCCAGTGAAACATCTATTTGGGTACCCTCTCCATCTTAGATTGGCAGACTCTATCCAGATTAAAAAATATCAAATCTCTTGTTCTTAAAAGAGCTTGTTTATTCTTTAACACCTCTATCTTCTCTACCTTACACTTTTTCACATGCCATGACACCCACCTTGTTGAATTCTTATTAAGTTACACTGTAGCAATCATCATGAATATCCAAGAAGCCAAGAAAAGCAACACTCTTAACAAAAATAAATTATTTTAGGAGTCAAAAAAAGTTATTTTTTCTCTAGAAGAGAATCTGTTTTTAGCATACTTTTCAAGATTATTATTTAAAAAAAATTTACTTGTAGAGAGAAGGGAAGGGAGAGAGGCAGAGAGGGAAAAAGACATCAGTGTATGGCTACCTTTCACTTGCCTGCAGTTACGGACCTGGCTTGCAACCAGAGTATGTGCCCTGGCGGAAATGAACCAGCAATACTTGGGTTCGCAGGCCACTGCTCTATCCACTAAACCACACCAACCAGAGCTAATATTATTATTTTAAGAAGCAAAATAATAAACACAAAAATGTAAAAATACACTTATGATAACAGTGAGCCAGCAGGTAATATGATGGCATTGATTATTCTGAAATAGATATATCTGAGCAAAACTAACAACTAGCAAAACAGAACCAAGTATATGAATACAAGGAATAGGCCTTCAGTAGTCAGGGGGAAAGGGGTTGGGGGGAGGGGGGAGGCAGAGGCAAGAAAGGGGAGCAGCTTAGACAAGAACCTAGTATAAAGGAACCATGGACATGGACAACAGGTGGGATTGACTTTGGGGGGAATGGGTGGGTGGGGAGGGGGACGGAGGGGAGCCAAAAGGGGATGGATGTAATACAACAACAATAAAATTTTTTAAAAAATAGATATATCTTTGGTATGATGGGTGAATTTGGCAAAATGTAGTGCCAAATAGCCCAGTACAGAAAAAATACTCACTAGAACATTGTTGAATGAACACATAAGCCCAAAAAGATTCACCAGATTGAGTTTTTTTAAATTTAATTTTATTGTTGTGGTATTACATCCATCCCCTTTTTGCTCCCCCCATCCCCCTCCCCACCCATGAGTTTTTAAATTTAATAACAAATTTATAGTTTTCCTGTGTGAAACATCTTACATAGAACTATCCTGTTAATTAAAGCGTGTGTGTGTGTGTGTTTCATGATGCGAAACTAATTAGGAAAAAGTTTATAATATAACAATTTACCAATGGCTATCACAGTAAGATGAGAGCCCTGAAGTGAGTTCAACAAAGGAACTATTTGCCCACATGAACAATCTAATGTTCCAAATAGGAGAACAACTTGCCCAGAAGAGCAAAGTGTTGTTCAGATATATTGGCTTGTAGTAACTTGCTGAAGCAAAACAGGGCAATATCGATTGGATTTCAATCTTATCTTCCTTCTGGACAACATTGCCCTAGAACAAATGGTTAAGTAACATTGACAGAAATATTCTCAGTTCTCAATTCTGTTAGGTTTGTGGATGCAGATGGCCCCAACTGTGATACCTTTGTAATCTCTTCTCTAACACAAACAGCTCCCAGTCAAACAGAGCTTCTTCTTTCTGGTAGGAGATGATCCTTTTCTTTAGAACAAGGTGTTTTTTGTTTGTTGTGTTTTTTTTCCTAATGTTCTCTTTTGTGGTTACACTTTGTCAATTATAATACATTTAGATGGTCTCCTCTTAGAGAATAGGGATAATGATGAGTTTTTCTTTTCCTCTCCACCTTTTAAACTGAAGCTCATCCTTAAATGCAGAAGGTTCTTCAAAAAATGTCATTGCATTTAAACTTGATTACATGTTTGGCCTTTTTTGTGAGCCTCTTATATTTATCTCATATTCCTAATCTAGTTTTCCCTTAACATGACAAGTGCTTCTTAAACATCTGTTTTATAGCAAATATTATGTAAAGTCCAGATGTTCTTAAACCTGAATTCCATTTGAATCATCCTGAAAGTTTAAAGAATAAAATACCAAGCTTTATGAAAATACTGATAACTAGATCAATGCTCAGAGTTTCTGATTTAATTGATCTGGAGTGTGGCCTGAGCATCAAGGTTCTTAAAATCTCTCAGGTAATCTTAATTTTCAGCCAAGATTGAATACCATGTGATTAACAACACAAATCTGGCTTCAGAGTGCTTAGTGAAGGAAGACACACATTACATGAATACGCACAGTAATCATTTACTAAAAACTTCAGGGTGTTATGCGAGATCACAGCATGGTTGCCTAAATTTACTTTTAGGGAAAAGAGACATTGAGACCTAAGGGATAAATCAAAATTAACCAGATGATAAAGGAAAAGAAGAGCATGCCTTGAGACTGAAATGATCTTGAGTTAAAGGATGAGAGAAAAGGCCACAGAGGGTGGCGTTAACTGAATAGGGAGCTGGTTGTAAAGTAACAGATTGTGTATAAATAAGCAGGGACTAAATTATTCACGGGCTTGCAGGGCAGTGGATGATATTTTATTTCATTCTAAAAACAATGGGAAGCCATTGAAGGCAGATATTTGATTCAAAAGCATTTTAGAAAGCTGTCACCTTCAGCAAAGCCTACAGGGATACATTTTGAGAAGGGAAGATGGACTAGGAGGGAGTGTGGAAGGAAGGACCTGAGGCTGTTGCAGGCCAAGTGGAAAATGGCAGATTTGGATAGGAGCCATAAAAATGATTATGGAGACAAATAGGAAGGTCTGAGCTATTCTTTGGTGATATTATAATCAGTAGGACATTTCAATGGCTTGGTATGGCTGTTAATAACTAGGCTGATATGTGAACACCATTAATTCTAATAGCACTCCCATTCTACACTTACATCATTTTCATTGATTCAAAAAATCTTGAGTCATGCACATTTAAACATGATCTAGGTTATTTGAAGTTTTGGAGTATTCCAAGTATTCCAGACAATCAAGTCAATAAAAGTTTTTGGATTTTTTAGGGGAAAAATAGGAGCTTGAGAAAGTGAAACTTTTTATAAATATCTGATAAAGTTTTAACTACTTTTTTAAATGCCAGTACCAAGAAAGTTATCTCTTTAGCTGCATTCATATACTCAAATTGAGCTGACCACTGTGAGCATGAGAAATGGCTCTGCCTAAGTAATTTAGCAAAGAGAGTATAGATTAATAAAGATCATTTTGCTACAAGTTAACCTCATTAGTTGAATCATTTTACTTTTAAGAAGAAAGCATAATGAAAAGGTCATCCTTCCATTTGTAGAAAATATAAAATTTAGTCTATTTCTTGGTATAATAATGTTCACAGGTCTTCAGTGAACAAGATAGTATTTACTAAAACATTACTGTTTAGCATAGAAACACTTTAGATTCATTCTGGACTTCCATGAAAAATTCATTATTTATATATTTGTGTGTTTACTTGATATTGAAACATATTTTCTGAAGCAAATTTAAAATAATACAAATCAAGTGGAGGTTGTCAATGGTACAGTTCTGGGCTAGTACTGATTGCTTTTATAAATTTTTATGAATTTCCCCTCAAACATTTCATGAAATCTATTGCAGCCCAAGATCTCTGATAACATGTAAGTTTGCTCTATCTTCTAAAACAGATACCATTCCATTTATAATTGCTAGCTAACTTGGAATTAGAATTAAAATGCAGGCAATAACTGTCATGATGGGTATGTGTCATTATACATGTGTCATATCCCACAGATGTACATCATGAATGAACCCTAATAAAAACTCTGGGCTTTGGGCGATAATGATGGGTCAATGCAGGCTCATCACTCATAACAAAAATACCAGCCTGGGGGGAGATAGTGGAGACAGCTGTGGGGCTGACAGGGTTGGGTGGGTGGCGATGTGGGAAAGCTCGTGCTCTCTGCTCTGTATAAATGTAAAAATGCTCTAAAAAGTAAAGTCTGTTTTAAAAGCAGGCACGATTAAAATTTAAGTGCTCTTTTGAAAACTTGGCTAATGAAGTGTAATTCAGAACTAAGAAAAGCATAACAGAATACCCATGTCCCAATCAAGAAGTTCCAGGTTAGACTTGGCATTGTCTTCTGGAACTGAAGCCTGGTATGCTTGTGTGGGAATGATACTCCTACTCCACCGCAAGTGTTTTTGGTCTTGGCCTTGGATTTGCGTTAAGAAAGCCACTGTATGTCCTGACTGGTGTGGCTCAGCGGGTTGGGCATTGTCCTGCAAACTGAAAGGCCACCCATTGGATTCCCAGGGTGCATGCCTGGGTTGCAGGCCAGGTCCCTGGATGGGGACATACAAGAGATGTTTCTCTTGCGCATTGATGCTTCTCTCCTTCTCATTCTTCCTCCTTTCCCCTCTCTCTAAAAATAAATAAATAAAACCTTTAAAAAATGAAACACAATGCTTTTGATCCTTTCAGAATTACATTATGCAATAGAACTATGTCATACTCATGTAGAGCTTGACATGGTGTGTTTATATGTGTATATGTGTACATGTGTGGTATATATGTGTGTACATGTATGGTGTGTGTGTGTAAGAGAGAAATTTTATGAAGATTAAGAGAAAAATTGCCTCAGGATACAGTTTTCAAGTCTCAGTTTTGCTATTTTCTATCCTGTTCCCTCAAGCAAAATTAGTTAACTTAGTGTGCACTCTTTTCTCATACATGAAATTGTGATAAGGACTAAGTGATAAAATCCTTATATTTGATTTAGCCCTATGAGTGTCAAAGAATTAGCACCACTCAATGTGTGACCTTTGATAAGTCTCCCAACTGCCTGGGGTTTCTGGGTCTCCATCTGAAAAGAAGGTCATTGCATGAAATTAAGGTTTGATCCCTTCCAGCTATAAAGTGTCGATTCTTTTCAAGGCTACCTGGACCTCAAGGGAAACAATACCATGACATGACCTATTTCTCACTAATGCCATTTGGTAAACAAAAGGACTACATATTCTACTAAGCTGGACAAATCAAAACATCATTATTTTACACATGGGTTTTCATTCTCCCCCGGCAGTCTGGCAGATGTTGGAATACTGAGAATACAGAGAAGGTAAATACCATTCATTATGTGTGGTAGTCACGGGGGAGCTAATTCTACCCTTCTTACTCAGTTAACTGTGTGGGTGTAGCTGCCCAAATCCTAACACCAGACATAGCCCAGGCCTGGGACTTCCAGATAAAATTCAGTATTCTCAGGTATATTTGAATTTCAGATAAGTAATTTTTAATAGAAATATTTTCCAAACATTGCACGGAAAATACACTAAAAATTAGTAGTTGCTTATTTGAAATTCAAGCATAGCGAGGAATTCTGTATCTTTATTTGCTAAATCTGATGTTATAATCACATGGTTGTTATTTAAAACTTCCACCGCAAATTTAAAAAAAAATTCACAGCTACCCTCAACTCTGTCCCTTTGTGAATATCTCTGCCACTATTTTGGTTAAGGTTATATTACAAATTGATTGTCCCCTCACCCCAAATTCATATGTTGGAGCCCTTACCCCCTAATATAAATTACATCGATACTTTCATTATTAGACAAACTAGTAGGTAGGGCCACCTATAAGACAGAGACTATATTTAATATATCTTTGTACAAAACAATGTAATGCTATAATAGGTGCTCACATGTTATTTCTTCTTCATCTTTTTTTTTTTTTACAGTTTTTTAAGTTGCTCTATTACAGTTGTCCCAGCTTCCCCCTGTCCTGCCCATCTCCCCCTTCTCCCACAGTCAGCTCCACCTTGTTGTCCATGTCCATGGGTCATTTATACCAGTTCCTTGAATAGACTGGTTCCCTTCTTTTCACGCCCTTTTCCCCTCCCTCTTCCCCTCTGGTCACTGTCAGTCTGTTCCTTGTTTCTATGCCTCTGTTTCTATTTTGTTCATGTGTGTGTTTTATTTACTAGGTTCTTGTATAAGTGATATCATATATGGTATTTGCCTTTTGCCACCTGGCTTATTTCACTAAACATAATATTCTCCAATTCCATCAATACTGTTGGAAAACATAGGAGTTCCTCCTTTCTACTGCATAGTATTCCATTGTGTGTAAGTACCATAGTTTTTTGATCAATTCATTTATGATGGCCATTTAAACAGTTTCCAGCATTTGACTATTATAAATGCACTGCTATGAACATTAGGGGTGCATAAGTTCTTCTGAATTAGTGTTTCAGGATTCTTTATAGAGTCACTGGATCAAAAGGCAGTTCCGTTTTTAGTTTTTTGAGGAAATTCCATACCATTTCCCCCAGTGGCTACACCAGTCTGCATTCCCACCAGGAATGCACCAGGGTTCCCTTTTCTCCACACACTTGTCAGCACTTATTGTTTGTTGATTTGCTAATGATGGCCATTCTGACAGGTGTGAAGTGGTATCTCATTGTGTTTTTAATTTGTATCTCTGATGGTCAGTGATGTTAATATGAAAGGATATGCCTATGGGCTCTTTGTATGTCCTCACTGAGAAGTGTCTATTCAGATCCTTTGCCCATTTAAAAATTGTATTGTCTATTTCTTGGTGTTGAGTCATGTAAGTTCTTTATATATTTTGGAGATCAATCCCTTGTCTGAGGTATCATTGGCAAATACGTTTTACCATATGGTTGGTTCCCTTTTCACCTTGCTGGTGTCTTCTTTCACTGAGCAGACATTTTTAGTTTGATGTAATCACATTTCTTCATTCTTTATTTCCCTTACCTAGGAGATATATCAATGAAAATATTGCTATATGGGCTATCTGAAATTTTACTGTCTTGTGTTTTCCTCTAGGACTTTTATTGTATCACTGCCTACATTTAAGTCTCTATCCATGTTGATTTTATTCTTGTATATGGTGTAAGTGGGTGGTCTAATTTCATTTATTTGCATGTCCTTGTCCAGTTCTCCCAACACCATTTGTTGAAGGGGCTATTTTTACTCCATTTTATGTGTCTTTCCTCATTGTATTAACTGACCATAGAGACTTGGGTTTATTTCTAGTCTCTCTAGTCTGTTCCATTGATCTGTTTGTTCTTATGCCAGTACCAGACTGTTTTGATTACAGTGGTCTTGTAATACAGTTTGATATACAGAATTATGATTCTTCCTACTTCATTCTTCTTTCTCAAGATTGCTGAAGATATTTGAGGTCATTTTTGGTTCCGTACAAATTTATCATTTATTAGTTATAGTAGTTTCTTGGTGGAATCTTTGGGATTCTATGTACAGTATCATGTCATTGGCATATAAAGACAGTTTATCTCTTCCTTTCCAACTTGGATGCCTTTTATTTCTTTTTCCTATCTGATTTCTGTGGCTAGAACTTCTAAAATTATGTTGAATA
This sequence comes from Noctilio leporinus, assembly GCA_004026585.1. Lineage (NCBI taxonomy): Eukaryota > Metazoa > Chordata > Mammalia > Chiroptera > Noctilionidae > Noctilio > Noctilio leporinus. Next base: position 110,705 of record PVIW01000498.1, read on the forward strand.
GAAGTGGAGAAAGTGGACATTCTTGTCTTGTTCCTGACCTTAGAGAGGAAGCTTTCAGTTTTTGTCCATTGAGTATGATGTTAGCTGCAGGTTTCTTGAATGTGGACTTTATTATGTTGAGGTATGCTCCCTCTATTCCCAGTTTGCTGAGTATTTTTATCATAAATGGATACTCTTTTTTATCAGACGCTTTTTCAGCATCTATTAATATGATCATATGGTTTTTGTCTTTCATTTTTCTTATGTTGTGCATCATGTTTATTGATTTGTGAATATTATACCATCCTTGCATCCCTGGGATGAATCCTACTTGATCATGGTGTATGATTTTATTTTTAAATATATGTACTCTTTTCTTTTGAAAGATTTTATTATTTTTAGAGAGAGAGGGGGGAAGGAAGAGAGGCAGAGAGGAAGAGAGACATCAATGTATGGTTGCCTTTCACTTGTCTCCAGCTGGCTGGAGACCTGGTTTGCAACCTGGTTATGTGCCCTGGCTGGGGAATCGAACCAGCGACCCACTGGGTTTGTAGGCCAGTGTCTTAACCATTGTGCTACCATCCAGGGCCTGTATGATCTTTTTTAATGTGTTGCTGGATCCAGTTTGCCAATATTCTGTTGAGGATTTTAGCATCTATGTTCATCAGTGATATTGGCCTGTAGTTTTATTTCTTTATTGTATCTTGACCTGGTTTTGGAAATAGGATAATACTGGCCTCATAGAAATAGGTTGGGAGTCTTCCATCTTGGATTTTTTGGAATAGTTTGAAAAAGATAAGAATTAGTTCTTACCTAGATGTTTGGTAAAATTTGCCTATGAAGCTATCCAGTCCAGGGCTTTTGTGTGTTGGGATTTTTTTTGATTATTGCTTCGGTTTCACTAGTTATTATCAGTCTTTTCAGGCTTTCTGCTTCTTCTTGATTCAGTTTTGGAAGATTTCATATTTCCAGAAATTTGTCCATTTCAGCCAAGTTGTCAAATTTCTTGTCAGATGGTTGTTTGTAGTAATTTCTTAAAATCTTTCATATCTCTGTGTTATTGGTTGTGATTTCTCTTCTTTTGTTTGTGACTTTATTTGGATCCTCCTTTTTTTTCCTGTTGAGTCTGGTTAAAGGCTTGTCAATTTTGTTTATCTTTTCAAAGAACCAACTCCTGGTTTTATTGATCCTTTGAATTGTTCTTTTAGTCACTATTCATTTAATTCTGCTCTGATTTTATTACCTTCCTTCTACTCAATCTAGACTTTATTTGTTATCCCTCTAGTTCTTGTAGCTATAGAGTTGTCTATTTGAGATTTTTCTATCCTTCTTAGGTAGGCCTGTATTGCTAGGAACTTCCCCCTCAGGACTGCCTTCACTGTGTCCCACAGGTTTTGTGCTGTTCTGTGTTCATTTTCATTTGTTTCCAGAAACTTTTTTGATTTCTTCCTTGATCTTATTGTTAACCCATTCGTTATTTAATAGCATGTCTATTCAGTCTCCACGACTTTGAACGTTTTTTATTTTTTCCCTTGAGATTGGCTTCTTATTTTAACTTGTTGTGATCTGAGAAGATGCTTGATATGATTTCAATTTTCTTGGGTTTGTTGAGGCTTGTTTTGTATCCTATCATATGATCTGTCTTTGAAAATGTTATATTTGCTTTTGAAAAAATGAATATTTTGCTTTTTTGGGGGTGAAAATTTCTATATATTTATATATTTATATGTATATAGATATCTAGATCTACCTATCTAGATCTATCTAGTTCCATCTCTATATCTAGATATAGATAGATCAATTAAGCCCATTGATCTAGAGTGTTGTTCAATACCTCAATATCCTTGGTGTCTCTTTGTTTGAAAAATCTGTCCATTGGTAATAATGCGATGTTAAAGTCCTCTACTATGAGTGTGTTGCTGTTGATATCCTTCTTGAAGTCCTCCACAATTTTCCTTATATATTTGGATGTTCCTATGCTGGGTGCATATATGTTTACAATGGTTATATCTTCTTGATGGATTGTTCACTTGAGTCTTTGAAGTATCATTCTTTGTCTCTTATGGCCTTTGCTGTGAAATCTGTTTTGTCTGATATAGGTATTGCTACCCCTTCTTTTCTTTTCATATCTGTTTGCTTGAAATATTTTTTCTATCCCTTCACTTTCAGTCTCTGTAGATCTCTTATTCTAAGGTGGCTCTCTTGTAAACAGCATAAATATGAGTCATAGTTTCTTATCCATTCAGCTACTTTATATCTTTTGCTTGGAATATTTAATACATTTACATTTAAGGTACTTATTCATTGTCATTTTTTCCCATTGTACTTCCTGTATTCTTCCCTCTCTCTTCATTTTCTTAAATCAGACCCTTTAGCATCTCTTGCAATGCTGGTTTGGTGGTGATATATTCTTTTAGCCTTCTTCTGCCTGGGAAATTCCTTATTTCCCCTTCCATTTTGAATGACAGCCTTGATGGGTAGAGTGTTCTTTGTTGTCATCCTTTGCTTGTCATTGCTTTGAATATTTTTTTTTCCATTCCTTCCTGGCTTGTAGTGCTTCTATTGAGAAATCAGCTGATAGCCTTATTGGAGATCCATTGTATGTTATTAACTTTTCTCTCTTGCTCCTTTAAGATTCTCTCTTTGTCTTTGAATTTTGCCATTTTAATTATGATGTGTCTTGGAGTGAGCCTCTTTGGGTTCATTTTCATTGCTACCCTCTGTGCTTTTTGGCCTTGTGTGATTTTTTCTCTCATCAAGTTAGGGAAGTTTTCTGTCATTACTTTTTCAAACAGGCCTCTTTTTCTCCTTCTGATATCCCTATGATATGGGTATTATTACATTTCATGTTGTCCTGAAGGTCTCTTAAACCTCTTTATTCTTTTTCAGTTGTTTTTCATTTTGTTGCATTGTCTGGAAATTTATTTTCTATGTTGTCCTCTAGTTCTCTGATGCAATCCTCTCCTTCCTCTAACCAGCTTTTGATTTCATCAAAATTTCTTCAGTTCAGAAATTATATTCCTCATTTTCTTCCACCTCTTATTGATAGTTTCTATGTCATTTTATTTTATTTTATTTTTTTAGATTTTTAAAAAGATTTTATTCACTGTTCTCAGAGAGAAGGTCAAGGAGGGAGGAAGAAAGGAAGAGAAACATCACTGTATGGTTGCCTTTTACCTGCCTCCAACTAAGGACATGGCTGGAGACCTGGTTTGCAACCTGATTATGTGCTATGCCTGGGAATTGAACCAGCAGTCTTTGAGTTTGCAGTCCAGTGCATACCCACTGAGCCACCAGCCAGGGTTTAATGTGCTTTTTAATGTTGGTGTAGTTTTCAGTAAGTTCCTTGTAAGTTTCCTGGAGTTCTTCATAGTTCCCCTAGAGTTCTTTGTAGTTTTGTTTGATTTTGTTGAGTCCATTGAGCTTCCTTATAACCATTATTTTGAATTCCCTATCTGATAGTTTGCCTGCTTTTATTTCATTTAGCACTTTTTTTCAGAGATTCCGTCTTTCCTTTTGATGTGGGTTTGTTTCTTTTTTCTCTTCATTTCAGATGACTCTTCTTGCTTTTTTATGTTCCTTAGATTGATATGCATTGATTTCTTATCTTTGTGGTGTGATCTTCTGTGATAGTTGACCTGTGGGATTCTGTGGTGTGGTCTCTTTGATCTCCCTGGCTTGATGCTCTTGGGATGCCTTTTATACCATTTATTTGGGCTGTCTGGCTATACTTGGGTATGGTTGGTGTTGTGTTGGTCTTTGGTGGGTCCTTTCCTCCAGCTAGCTGATTGTGAGTCACTCTGTCAACCACATCTTGTATACTTTTATGAAGGCCTGTCAAAATAAAACCACACAATTCAGGCAAGAAACCCACTCCCAATTACAGTCACATTATCAACAGCAAGTGAACCAGTAGTAATATGGATATAAAGAGATATAAAGTGAACCAGTAGTAATATGGATATAAGACTATTATACAGAAGGTAAAACAGATAAGAGTTGACTAAGTGGAAGAAAAGTTATTTTTGAAAGGGGAAAGGGAGAAGCAATAATAATAATGAGTAGGGACAAGTCAGTGAGAGAAAGAAAGTAAAGTTCACATGGCATGTAACAAAGGGAGGTAGAAAGGCAGAATGAAGTAATAGAGGGGAAGCATATAGTATTAGGTTTAAATAGAAGTTTTAAAATATATAGTGTGAATGAAAAGAAGAAGAAGAAGAAGAAGAAGAAGAAGAAGAAGAAGAAGAAGAAGAATTTCCAAATTATGGAAGAAGTTTCTCCATAGTACTATTGTCAACCAGTGAGCTAAGACTAACATAGGGGTGGGAATAAAGTGTGAAAAGAGAAAGAAAAGCTTAAGAGATGTCTAGAGGAAAGGGAAGTGATTTTAAGTTGATAGAGGGAGAAGAAATACTATCCATGAGAAATTAAAAATCAGGTTAAGAAAGGGAAAAATTCAAATTTAAGATAAAAAAGAGAAAGGGCTGGTGGAAGGTACTAATGGAGTAGGAGAGGGGGACAATAGGATTTGAGATTTGAAATACCAAAATAGTAGATATATGAATCGAATTGCAGAAATGCCGCAATTACCACCATATCCACAACCAACGAACAAAGATTGATCAAGGTGGAGAGAGAATAAGTCTATTTTATGATCTGGAAAAAAGAATGTGAGATGACTAACAAGAAAAATCATTTTGAGAGGCTGGAGAGGGGAGAAATAGAGTGTGGAATGGATACAAGTCATAGAAGATAGAATTTAAAATAAAAGTAAGAAGAGATTGGGTGGTAAAGTGGAGTACTAGAAGAGAGGAGCAAAATATGAGATTTGAAATGAACTATAATATAAAAGCTAGTGACTTAAAATGCATAAACTGGGAGGACCAGAAAATAACTCATGAAGACCACGGTGGGATTTATCTCAGTGGTACCTGGTTTTTAACTGCTTTTTTCTCTTTCTGGATCCAACCCTGGTCAAAGTTCCATGAATTTCATAACTTCCTTTCTGGCTGGCTGACTGTGAGGAGTTCTAGCTGGATGCTGAGGCCACTGATCTCTCACTCTCACTCTCAGGTCTGCCAACCTCTTCTCTTATAGCAGTTTACTGCTGTGAGCTGCCCTGGGTCATGTCCCTCCCACTGGTCCTGTGGTACAGGTGTGTGAGCCTAGCGTCCCTGCCAAGTCTCAGGTTTTGCTTCCATTCTCCTTCCAAAAGAGTTTCTGTGTGGCTTCCACGCTGCAGCACTGGCCCCTTGGAGGCACCTGTTCTCCCTGTGCTCCCCCTTTCCAAAAAATCACTCAGTTTCTTCAGTCAGGGCTGGTTTCACATCTGCTCCTGCTGGGTGTGAGACCACCAAGTGATGGTAGTGGGGAGGGTCCTCACCTGGAGGTGAGGAAGAACTTGTGCCAAGCCTTTAGGAGGGTTTGCATGCTTTATTGCAGCAGCAGGCTAACAACCACATGGCTGGGCAACTAAGAGTGTTGGCGTACTCACACTTGGTTTCCCCACCCTTTTTACAGCTGTGCTTAGGCTAATGACCACAGAGAGTCCTGGGGTTCCTACACCCACTCTCCTGCTTCCATGTGGCTGGGTGCTGGAGGGTGTCAGCATTGCCAGGAACAGTTTTTTCATTCTCCCACACAGTAGTGTGTGTGCCAAGTTTACAGCAAGGGCAGTCTTGTATACACTTTGGAACAAAAGTGGCTCAATGTCCAAGAGTTACGTAGTGGGTGACATCAGTCTGTTCATAGTTGCTAAGTTGGTTACCTCCAGAGGTCAGTGTTCCAGGGCTCTAGGGGTAAGATTAACTCCAAGACCATCTCCTGCTGACCCAGAGGAAGGTCCAGTCAGGCATAGAAGGGAAATTCCTCTGCCCTGACAGCTGGCCCTTGTCTTCCTGTGCTTCCAACAGTTTCATCCAAACCTTTTCACTGAATCCTTCCTGGATGTTGTTAGGCAGGGCGTCTACTGTGATAGCACAGTTTCTGGGGCCTGTGCCACCTTGGCTTTCTCTCTTTGCCCTGAGAGCTCCAGGTTAATGAGCCAATCTATACCATGCCACCAGAAGCACTGGGCTAGGTAGCTCTGGCGACCCCACTTACAGCTTAGAGGGTGTGGGCCAGGGTTTTCACCCACTCCCATGCAGTTCCTATGCATCTATCCCCGTTTGCACTGTCTCACAGCCACTCTCACCCTCTGCTCTGTGCTTTTACTGAAAGTCTGCTCTGTGATGGGAGCAAGTATGGCTTGATTTTTTAATCAAGATGGCTGCTAGCTACTCTGCCACCATCTCCTCCTCCCACCCCCCATACATTATTTCTTAAGAAAAATTTCAAGGCATCTTTTTGAATAAGTGAGAAAATTTTCATTTATCTATAAGTTTCCTTGCTGTAAAATGGTCTATAGGCGTAAGAAGAATTTTGGGAGATAACTGTGACTAAATAAAAATTAAAGAAAAAATCAGTGAATTATTTAATGCTAAAATGTTTTAAGTGCATTTGGTCATTTTAACCATTTTAGGGCAGCTTCTTAATTACTTCTGAAAAACATAAAGGTAAGAAAAAAGAGAATATTAAAGATTAGCCCACAAATATTATTTGGGGTTTGGGCCTTTGGAAGGTAACTAGGGCTGGATTATATCATGAAGTTGTGCTCTTTGTGACTGGATTAGTAGCTCATGAGTAGAGAGCAGAGATCCAGCTCTCTTTCTCATTCCTCTATATAAATAGAGAATAAAAAGGCCATCTGCCAGACAGGAAGTGGGCTCTCATCAGGTAACCAATCAACTGGCATATTGATCTTGTACTCCCAGCCTTCAAAATGGTAAGAAATGAACATTTGTTGTTTAAACCACCCAGTTACTATGTTTTGTTATAGCAATGCAAGCAAACTAAAACATGCTAGACTATATCTAAGGTGAAAATCCTCAATAGCTTCCTAATCCTTTTATTTTGTTTTCTCCTCTATTTAGTTTCATCAAAGTTTCTAATAAAAGATGCTACCTACACAGATGATTTTTTTCAAGTTTATATAAAATCATGCCACTTTGTTCTTTTTTTAAAAAAAAGATTTTATTTATTATTTTTAGAGAATGGGGAAGGGAGAGAGACATCAATGTATGGTTGCCTTTTTCACCTGCCTCCAGCAACGGACCTGGCTGGAGACCTGGCTTGCAACCTGGTTATGTGCCGTGGCTGGGGAACCGCACCTGTGACCGTTGGGTTCACAGGCCGGCACGTTATCCATTGTGCCAGGGCACTTTGTTCTTTAATATCCTTCATCCTTTTCTCATTTTCTTTCAATTTCATTAAGTTAACACAAAGATGGTAAATGGTTATGGGAGACCATCACATTTCAGGGGTCTGCCATTTTCTAACTAGGGATCTTTGTTTATTTTTCTGTGACTCAGTTTTATCACTTACAAAATAAAAACAATAGTACTACCTAACATGTGCTTATTATGGCAGTTGAAAGAATGAATTATGTTGGTAGTTGGAAAATACTGAAGACAGAGCTTGGCACAGAATGAAGTCTTAAAAATATTAGCTGTGATATCATTTTCATAAAGTAGTCATATAATGTAACTCCATTTTCATAATGATCTGGCCTTTGCCTTTCCTCCCATCACATAGCTGGACTTTCTAACTTTATTTACCATCTTACTTCTCTACACCAGGAACCAGTATGCTTCAGCTGTGCCTCTCATCTATTGCAAATTCTGCTGTTTCTACCTGGCATGCCCTTTCCTTTAGAATTTTATTTTTTCTCCCAGGCAAGTTAAGTATCATTTACTTGGGAAATCTGACCTTGACCTTCCATAAACACTAGTCCTTGTCTAAAACTGCATGGCTCAAAATATCTTGTTGACTTTTAAACTTATATATGAGAAAAACAATTTTAGTCCTGTCTAAAATGTTCATTCTGGCAAATCATCAACAAGGTATAATCTTTCAAAAAAAATTTTTTTTTAATTTTATTGATTATTTTTAGAGAGAGGGGAAGGGAGAGGGGCAGAGAGGGAGAGAAGCATCAATGTATGGTTGCCTTTTACCTGCCTCCAGCTGTGGACCTAGCTGGAGACCTGGCTTGCAACCTGGTTATGTGCCCTGGCTGGGGAATCGAACCAGCAACTTTTGGGTTCCCAGGCCAGCTCCTTATCCACTGTGCTACCAGATAGGGCTTTTAAAATTTTTTTAAATTAAGTTCTTAGAGGCAGACTCTGAGGCAGAGATTTAGATGCATTATCATTATAAGATAGTGCTTTTCAATAAAACCCTGAAAGAGAATGAAGGAAGAAGAATAGAAAATAAATCAGAGAAACCCTGTGGTCTCACCTAAAGTCTGGCTTTAGTCTGATGCACTGGGGAAGAGGGAATGTACTGAAAAATCATTTGTAGTGGAGTTGTCCCACCTATGGCAAGAGGCTGGGCTTTGTGTCCAGTAACCATAGACTGCCTGGGGAGGTGGTGTATGGGAGAGGAGACCTGCATAACCTCCCAAGGCAAAGGGCCAAGAGAAAGTCACAGATTTGAGCCTCCCTTGCTGGTCATCTGAAGGATATGTGTACTGGTCTGAAAAGGGAATCCAGGCAGGGCACACTTAAGAGCCCCCACTTGAATATCTTTATTTTACTGCCAGAGAAATGAAAATCTAGAACAACTGAGTGATTTGTTCAGGTCCAACTGTAAATTAATACCTGAGCTGGGACTAGAACCTGGCTCTTTTACATTTATTTTCTACACCAGAGCTGTTTCCATTAAAAAAGAAGAAGAAGAGCTGTTTCCATTAAAAAAGAAGAAGAGCTGTTTCCATTAAAGAAGAAGAAGAAGAGGGAGAAGAAGGAGAAGAAGAAGAAGGAGAAGAAAAAGAAGGAGGAGGAAAGACGAGGAAGGAGGAGGAAAGAAGAAGAAGAAAGCGTTTGCTTTTATTGTTTTCTATTAATGAATAATATTGCATATCCATTTACTCATTGCTATACCTTTACCCAGACTCTGGGTTTCCAAGGCATGCTGGCTGACCTAGTTGGAAGGAACAGCCTGTGACCATGACCAGTAAACTCAACTACCTGACTTAAAAGAAAGTCAAGTTCACCATGGGAGGGTAGTTTCAACTTCTTATTATTCCAAGGTTAACACCACCCAGGTTAATGAGGTCAAAATTGCATTGGTTGGGTCAGTGAATGAAGTGGTGCTTACATGAAAAGGAAGTTGTTAAAACTGCCAAAGAGGGCTCATGATAATAAGGTGTTTAATGGTGTGATGGAGTAGAAAGACAGCTGTAACACTCCCTTAATGGAAGTTCAAATTATTTTTGCTGCACTTTCTCCTAACTTCTTTGCTCTTGCATTATTTATCACAGCTGAAACTCTCAGCACAGTGGATAAGCCAGGATTTTGAGATATGCCTTCAGATACTCTTTAATCAGTTTCAAGGTTTTGTTATGCACAAGCTTCCTTTCCTCTTGAAAGTAAACAGGCAATATTTATCAGAAGCCATAGACTCTATTTTTCCAGAAATGAAATTTCCTCAAATGAAAAAAATAGACCCAGATATCTCCCAGTTGGGTTTTAACAATTGTTCCTTAATCTCAGTTGATTATCTGTAATTTTTTTTCCTCAAAGGGTAGTATAAGATGGGGGCGCTCAGTTTAAAACACTGGTCAAATATCACTTATATCCTTTTAAAAGCACTTATGTCATTTTAACTTTTTTTTTTTTCAGTTGATCTTCCCATTTCAGAGCTGCATTTACATTAATATCTCAGAATGCTTGTACCTTAAAATACTCCTATTGACATTGTCCACCAGGTTTAACAATTCCCTTCATCTGATCTTGTTGGATTTTTGTTACCCAAATACAAAAGATGACAGTGAATGAAAAATCTGGTTACTAAAATGTTAAATCTTCAGTAAAATTTTTAGAGGAAAATAAAAAAAATGTATTTATTGACCAACTATTAGGTAGGCATTGTCAGGTAAACAAAAATATATTACTATAATATGTAGAAAACCTTTTGAAAACATTTTTCTGTCCAATTTCTGAATTAAAAAACTTAATTATTTTTTATTAATAGAAATCAAATATTTATTGAATTCCTATTATGTACCAGGCATTCTTTTAGTTGAACGGAATATATCAGGGAACCAAACAGATAAAACTTTCCTACTTCTGTATGTTGAGTTTATAATCTGGTAGGGAGAAGTAGAATAAACATAATGTTTACACGTATATTAATATCATACATTGTGTAAAGATAATATTTGCTAAGAAAATACAAAAACACTTAGAACAACATGAAAGAGTGGATGGGACCAGGTTGCAGTATGAAAACGGTCATCAGGGAACAATGAAGATATGAGATTTAAGCAAACACTTGAAGAAAGTGAGGAAGTAAGTCCTATGTTTGGAGAAGATTGTTCTAGACAGAATCCATTAGTGAAGACTATGCTAGTCAGCACATTTGGGCATAACTGGAGAGGCATGGCAACCAGGGGGATTTTGAGAAGAGACTGTGGAATGAGAATAAGAATAAAAGCATGGACAACAGAAATCAATTAGGTAAATTCTCCATGTCACATGGCAAGAAGGTAGCAGAATTGAAATTCAAATCAAGGTTTTCCTGACTCTCAGGCACCCCCTTTTTCCACAAGGTTGATCATAAATAGATTGTTGCTCTTTGTGCCAAGGGTTTTTCTGACTCAAGATTTGTAATGTTTGAGGTGAGGAATGGAGATATTTTCCCACCAGATGGAATCTGCCTCCTAATTACTTTCCTGTTATCTTCCTGCTTCCCTCTCCTTTCTCTGATTTGATTTAAAGACAGGGCCATGGAAATCTCTGAAGCTGCTTCTTAATAAACATAAAATTATACCACAAGTAAGATCTTAACTTTAATTATCTTAGCCTTTTCCTCTTCAATCTGTGTTTGATTCCCTTCAATAATCTTCCCACCTTACCCTGTAAAATTATATTTTTATATTCAAATATTGAATTTTCTATCAATTCAATTGATTTTGTGGAGCCAAGCCCAAAGATTTTCCCAGTGAGAGAAAAACAGTCTGACTGGTACTTGGTGCACTCTATTTATTGTTATCCATGGTGTTATGAAATAATTTAAAGAGACATGTAATGAAGTTCAAGAAGGAAAGCATGAAAAAATTGACTTTAGCAAACTACCTCTAATTATGGCATTAATTGTAATGGAGCTTTGCCTGAATTCTAATATAGCTTAGGTATGGGAGATTCCTGATAGAATATACTCAATAGAATTCTAAGGGCTCTGGTGCTTAAGAGGATATGTAGTTCTTAGCATTTTTGGCAACTCAAGGGCCCATGGACCACAAATTAAGAACCAATCCTAAAAGGTGAATTTTGGAGAGATCAAACATGCCTTGTGTACTTTGTTTATAAACTCTCTAAAATTATTTGCAAAGTGCTTCTATGTATACATGTGTAGTCAGTACAGAGTGGGGCAAAAGTAGGTATATAGTTGTGACTATGCAAAATTGAGTTTATTCTTGCATTACCATTTATTAATTATTGTATTATGTTTCATGCAAACACCTATAAACCTATTTTTGTCCCACCCTGTATTTTAAGAGATAAAGAGTCCTCAGATTTTATTAGTTTCTTAGCCCACAAAAAGGTAAGAATCATTAATCAAATCATTTTCTTATGACTCACTACTTTGTGAAAAATTGTATTTTATATTTTTGTAGTGATTCTCAGTTTACAAAACTCTGATGTATATACACTGATGTATGATATATTTTACCTCAGTGTTGAAAGAACCTTGTTCAGACATCACATTTGAAGCCTATAGCATAGGGCAGATCATATGTAATTTAAAGACACTATATGACAATTGGTTGCCTAGTGCTTTTGTTGAGACCAAAATGTTTATGTCAGTATGATTGAGTTTCCCGAAATAGAAAATCAGACTCAGACTAGTTTTACCAATGAAGATAATTGGCTCAGATAATGGAAAAGTGCAGAGGTAGATGGCACTTAGGTGCCATCACTAGATTCAGAAGTTGATCATGTCATTAGGGCTTCAGGTCAGCAATTCTGTCTACTTTGCCACTTGAGTAGGTCAGCTTTGTCCCCAGGCTAGCTCCTCTGGAAGTCAGTAACCAAAGCAGTTTCACACACTATGTTGTTTCAGCACCATGAAGAGAAAGAGAAATTCTTGAACAGGATTCCCCTTATATCCCTGAGATGTACTCCATTGGGCTAGCATATTAGTTCACATGTTGACTACTGAACTCAGTCATTGTGTCCAGAGAGTACTACATGTACTCCCTGGACTGGTGTGATCACAAGATCTTTTGGAGGAGTTGAGAATAGAGTCATCTTGCCTGGGGCCTCATGGACACCAACATGGAAAACAGGTGATCTTAGAAAGGGGAACAGAGTCAGGGCTCTGAAGATGGAGGACGTCAGTGAGATATCGTGGTCCTCCAGCAATTCCTCAGTAGAGCTCTGGTCGTCCCTTCAGGTGTCTAAGATCATGTCTATCTTCCTGAACATAATGTGAAACTGTCCTTTGAAGAATTAAAAGTACGTTTTGCATATGGTGTTCTGAGTGGAGAATTGCATGAGCTCTTCCACATCATCAACACACATCATACCAACCTCTTAAAAACATTTTGTGGAGTTCCGGCAAGATAGCGGAGGAGTAAGTGGGGCTATAGCAATCTCCTCCCAGGTCGCATCTGGAATTACTTTCTTGGAGAAAAAGTCAGTTGGAATTATCAACAGAACACCAGCGGAAAGTCCTATAACCGGGGACAGAACAGAAGAGAATGCTTCATCACAACCTGACTGGTAGAAATCACAGAAACACGAGAGGGCTGGCTGGGCCCCCATCAGAGGCAGCAGCCGAAGGGACGGAGCTGGGGGCCCCACCTAAGAAGGGGGGTTCTGGTCCCCCAGCTGGGTGTCCCAGCTACAGCAACATGGCAGAGAGCAGAGCAGCATCTAGCAGAGAACGGGGAGAAGCCGTGGGTTTTACTAGCCTGAGAGAGCACTGGAGACAGAGAACTACTAGGGTGACCATAGCGAAAATACATTAGCACCCACCTACCCTGGGCTCCAGTGGAGGGAGGGCAGAGAGGACTGGAGACACGTGGGGAGAGTTTGCAGTGGTGGCTTGGAGGATAGAAGTGGGGAAGCAGCTGTGGGGATCCTGTGCTGACTCATCGCCCACACCTTGGGAGGACTGTGCTGCGCCAAGAGGCTTCCCTATGAGGGTCCTCATAGCCCCACCCACTGGGAGCATTCTGTCCCACCCAGTGGCACCTGAGCCTGGCACCTGATCACAATTCTTTGATTTGTATCTAAATAAACCTTTCCTGCCTTGCCCTGTCTGAGCACAGATACAATCATTGGCACCTGAATAGGAATTTCTTGCCCAGCAGCATATGGGCCTGGTGGCTGATTACAAACTCACTGACTTACAGCTAGGTCAGTCAGTTCCATACAGTGGCATGCAAGCCTGGTGGCTGATCATGGATTCATTGGTTCACAACTGAGTTGGTTTGTCCTGCCCACTGGCCTCTGAGCCTGGAGGCTAATCACAAATTCATTGGATTATAATTGAATCTTTCAGTCTAGCCCAGTGGCCCCTTAGCCTGGCAGCTGATCACAGATTCATTGATTTACATCTGAATCTGTCCCACCAGGCTGCATCTGAGCTGGTGGCTGATCCATTGGATCACAATTGAGCCTCTCTATCTAGCCCAGCAGGGTCTGAGCTGATTTGTTGATTTACAACTGAATCAGTCTGTCACCCCAAGCAGCAACTGAGCCTGGTGGAGTATCACAGACCAATAGGATTACAACTAAATCAATCCTTCCAGCCTAGCAGTTCCTTAGCTTGGCAGCTGGTCACAATCTGATTGGATTACAACAAAACCTAAAAATGGAAAGAAAAAGAGTCCATCACCACAAGGAAAGGCAGAATCCTAAAAAAGATCACTAATGAAACAGAGGCAAGCAAACTGTCAGATATGGAATTCAAAATAATGGTGATAGACAAGCTCAATGAGCTTAGCCATCTCAAAGAAAACTACAAACAACTCCAGGGGGACTACAAACTCCAGGAAAGCTAAAAGGAGGTTACTGAGAACTACACCAGCACTAAGAAGGACATAGAAACTATCAGTAAGAGTCAGGAGGAAATGAAAAATACAATTTCTGAATTGAAGAATACAATAGAAGGAATCAACTAGTAGTAGGGTATTTTAATACCCCATTATCAACAATGGACCGATCTTCCAAACAAAAAAACACCAAGGATATTGTGGCATTGAACAACACTCTAGACAAAATGGACCTAATTGATATATATATAGAACCTTTCAATCCAAAGAAGCAAAACACACATGGAACATTCTCAAAGATAGACCACATGGTAGGTCACAAGACAAGCCTCCACAAATACAGGAAAATTGAAATCATGCCAAGCATCTTTTCAGATCACAATGGATTGAAACTAGAAACCAATCTCAAGGGAAAAAAACAAAAACACTGTAATTCATGGAGACTGAATAACATACTTTTAAGTAATGAATGGTTAACAATGAGATCAAAGATGAAATAAAAAAGTTTCTGAAAACAAATGACAATGACATAGGTCCAAAACCTATGGGACACAGCAAAGGCAATCCTCAGAGGGATATTCATAGCAACACAGGCCTACCTAAAAAGGTTAGAGGAGCAACAGCCCAGAGCAAGTAGAAGGAAGGAAATAATCAAGATCAGAGCAGAACTAAATTACTTAGAGACTAAAACTACAATTTGAAGAATCAATAAGTCCAAGAGCTTGTTCTTTGGGGAAAAAAAAATTGACAAGCCTTTATCCAGATTCATCAAGAAAAAGAGAGAAAAGACCCAAATAAACAGAATCAGAAATGACAGAGGAGAAATCACAACTGATACTTCAGAAATACAAATGATTGTAAGAAATTACTACAAACAAATATATCACAAGAAATATGACAACTTGGGTGAAATGGACAAGTTTCTGGAAATGTATAATCTACCAAAACTGAATCAGGAAGAAGCAGAACTCCTGAATAGACCAGTAACAACTAATGAAAATGAAGAAGTAATCAAAAACCTCTCAAAGCAAAGGAGTCCCAGACCAGATGGATACACAGGTGAATTCTACCAAACATTTAAAGAAGAACTAACTACTATCTTTCTCAACATATTCAAAAAAATCCAAGAAGAGGGAAGACTCCCAAACTCTTTCCATGAGGTCAATATTATTCTAATCCCCAAACCAGGTCAAGACACAACTAAGAAAGAAAACTATAGGCCAATATCTCTGACGAACATAGATGCTAAGATTCTCAACAAAATATTGGCCAACCAGATCCAGCAATAAATTAAAAAGATCATACACCATGATCAAGTGGGTTTTATCCCAGGGATGCAAGGATGGTACAATATTTGTAAATCAATAAATGTAATATACCACATCAACAAATGGAAAGGCAAAAACCATATGATCATATCAATAGATGCTGAAAAAGCATTTGATAAAGTACAGCAACCATTTATGATAAAAACCCTCAGCAAAATGGGAATAGAGGGAGCATACCTCAACATCATAAAGGCCATCTATGAGAAACCTGAAGCCAACATCATACTCAATGGGCAAAAACTAAAAACTTTCCACCTAAGATCAGGAACAAGACAAGGCTGTCTACTTTCTCCACTTCTGTTCAACATCATTTTGGAAGTTTTGGCCATAGCTATCAGAAAAGAAAAAGGAATCAAAGGGATCCAAATTGGAAAGGAATATGTAAAACTGTCATTATTTGCAGATGATATGATAGTGTACATACAAAACCTGATAGACTCCACCAAAAATTTACTTGACCTAATAAGCCAATTTAGCAAAATAGCGGGATATAAAGTCAATATTCAGGAATCAAAAGCATTTTCTATACCAATAATGAAACATCAGAAACAGAAGCTAGAAAACAAATCCCATTCACCATAGCAACAAGAAATAAAGTACTTAGGAATAAACTTAACCAAGGAGATAAAAGATCTATACTCAGAAAACTACAGAACATTACAGAAAGAAATTAAGGAAGACACAAATAAGTGGAAGCATATACCATGTTCATAGATGGAAAGAATTAACATCATTAAAATGTCCATACTACCCAAAGCAATCTACATATTCAATGCAATCCCAATTAAAATACCAATGACAGACTTCACAGAAATAGAAAAAATACTTCAAAAATTTATATGGAACCAAAAATGCCCATGAGTAGCCACAGCAATCTTGAGAAAGAAAAACAAGGTAGGAGGAATCACAATACGGGATTTAAACTATACTACAAGTCTAATGTCATCAAAACAGTCTAGTACTGGCATAGGAATAGACATACAGATTAATGGAACAGAATAGAGAACCCAGAAATCAACTCAGGACTCTATGGTCAATTAATATTCAACAAATGGGGAAGGAACAAAATGTAGTAAAAACAATCTCTTCAACAAGTGGTGTTGGGAGAACTGTACAGCAACATGCAAAAAAATAAAACTAGATCACCAACTTACAAGCATACACCAAAATAAACTCAAGATGGATAAAGGACTTAAAAATAAGCAGTGTCATCATAAAGGCCCTGGAGGAAAATTGTAGGCAGTAAAATTTTAGATATCCTATGCAGAAATATGTTTACTGATACTTCACCAAGGGCAAAGGAAATAAAAGAATAAATCAACAAATGGGACTATATCAAATTGAAAAGTTTTTGTTCAGCTAAAGAAAACACCAGCAAAATTCAAAGGCAACCAACAGTATGGGAAAACATGTTTACCAGTGATACCTCAGACAAGGGTTTGATACCTGAAATATATAAAGAAGTTATGAGATTCAACACCAGGGAGACAGACAACCCAATTAAAAAATGGGCAAAGGACCTGAACAGACAAGGGTCTGATCTCCAAAATATATAAAGAACTAATGCGACTGAACACCAGGGAGACAGACAACCCAATTAAAAAATGGGCAAAGGACCTGAACAGACAACTCACTGAAGAAGATATACAAAGGGTCCAGAGGCATATGAAAGAATGCTCAACATCACTAGTCATCAGAGAGATGCAAATTCAAACCACAGTAAGATACCACCTCACACCTGTCAGAATGGCAATCATCAACAAATCAACAGACAAGTATTGGTGAGGATGTGGGGCAAAGCGAATCCTCATACACTGTTGGTGGGAATGTAGGCTGGTGCAGCCACTATGGAAAACAGTATGGGGTTTCCTTAAAAAACTAAAAATGGAACTGCCTTTTGATCCAGCAATTCTACTTGGACTATACCCAAAGAATCCTGAAACACCAATTCATAAGAACCTATGTACACCTATGTTCATAGCGGCACTATTTACAATAGCCAAGTGCTGGAAACAGCCTAAGTGCCCATCAGTGGATGATTGGATCAAAAAACTTTGGTGTAGCCCTGGCTGGTAGCACAGTGGATAAGGCGCCGGCCTGCGAACCCAAAGGTCGCAGGTTTGATTCCCCAGCCAGGGCATATAAGCAGGTTGCAAACCAGGTCTCCAGTCAGGTCTGTGGCTGGAGGCAGGTGAAATGCAACCATTCATTGGAAAAAAAAAACAAACAAAAAAAAACTTTGGTGTATTTAGACAATGGAATCCTACACAGCAGAAAGAAAGAAGGAACTTGTACCCTTTGCAACAACATGGATGGAACTGGAGAGTATTATGCTTAGTGAAATAAGCCAGCCAGTGAAAGACAAATACCACATGATCTTACCCATTACAGGAAAATAATGAACAAAACAAGCAAATAAGCAAAAGAGAACCAGCTACATGAATACAATGAATAGACCTTCAGTGGTACAGAGGGGAGGGGAGAGGGAAGAGGAAGAGGCAAAGAAGGGGAGCAGGAACTAGTATGGAACTAGTATGGAAGAGCCATGGACATGGACAACAAGTGGGATTGACTTTGTGGGGGAGTGGGTAGGTAGGGAAGGGGATAGAGGGGAGTACAAAGGGGATGGATGTAATACAACAGCAATAAAATAAAATTAAAAATAAATAAAAGGGGAACAGAGGTCTGAATACTGGGAAAGTGGGACAAGGGTACATGGAAGACAGAATGTCAACAGCAGGGTCACATTTAAAAATATCTGGTGATATAGGAATATTAAGGCCAATTTAAATGAGGGAACAGAAACCCAGAGAGTTGGAAGAACAGCCTAAAGGCACACAACTGGTAGGTGGAGGAATAGGAGCTCAAACCCAGAACTTGTAACCTCAAACCTATTGTGCTCCTGACTGTGTACTATTACTTACACAGATTCATATTCCTAGAATAGTTGGTCTGCCAAGCAACTTAGGTTGTGCCTGTGGAAATTAACTGTGGAGTAATGTAATGCAAAGACTAGTGATAGCTGCTATTTTTAATTTCAGTTCCCTATAGTAAGAGAATTCAGAGATTGGGTAGTTTTGACTTACAGGGCATGGTAATGCTTTGTTGTCAGGGGCTTTTCAGCTGAGACTGGCAAAGGTCTCCATAAAGATGAACCATCTTCTCCTACTTGATAATTGAGGAGCCAGGGCAAAGGATGGTGAATTAGCCAAGCTATCCCTCCAGCTACACAGATAGCCTTGGTCTTCTTCATTGAGTGGTTTATGACTGTTTTCTACTATAAATAAGTACACATACAGAAGCCTAAGAGTCGAGAGACCACAAGTTACCCAGGCAAACTTGAATTAATTTTATTATGGCTGGAGAGAGAAAAATAGAAAAATTCCGTATCAAAATAAATTTTGCTAACATGGTATTGTTGAAAAGTACCCATGATACAAGCCAGCAGATTGAAGTTTGCTCTTGGCTCAGAAAGAAGGTGATCTTGTGAAAGTTAGTATTTCTGACTTTAAGATTTGGTGTCTCATCTGGATGAACAGAAAGGGCCCTTCCAGGTTTACAAACTTGTATTCTTCGTTTCCGATATCCTATCTCAGCAACTGGGGTATGAAACAAATAATGATTCAAAGCCAAGGGGACAGTTAAATGGCATTAGATTAGTACTCCTCATACCACATGTGCAAAGGGGTTACTACGGAATAATGTCAAGATGTAGAGTCTGATTTAGTCAGATTGGGGGGAGCCCAAGAGTCTGCATTTCTAACAATAGATAACAATATTGTCCATTTCCAGTTTATATTTTGCATCCTTGGAGTAGAGGGGGTTCAGAGTCCAGTAGATTTCTATCCAAATATATCCAGGGAAGAGAACAGAAGATGAGGAACGGGATGGAAGAAGTAGTGACTCTGTCAATAAAAAATTATAGCATTATGTCAAGTTTGGGGAATATGAGATAGCTTTTAAAGACTCCTTGAGAGTCAGAGGTTTATTTTGAAAATGACCTAGGATTATGTTTTCAATTAGAGACACAGGTTGGGGCAAAAGTAGGTTTGCAGTTCATATGGAAAATAATATAATAATTAAGAAATACTAATATTAGAATAAACTGTTTCATGTACTCACAACTGCAGACCTGTTTTGGCCCCACCCTGAATATTAACCCTTTCCCCTGGATTCCTAATTCCTGGCCCAGAATTGTTATTATTACATGGCATTTCTCTTCAAACTAAGTCATTTTTTTCTATGACCTATATATTTTTTCTTATTTCTTTTTGTTGTTGTTGTTTGTTAATGGAGTCATTACATTGCTACAATGAAATGAAAATAATTTTCCTTTATGTAATAACCATGGTGATCCTGAAGTTCTTTATGTGGGCTCCATTAATTTATTTTTCACTATAATTTCAGTAATGGATCTGGACAAAATAATTTATATGGAAATACCAACATGAGACCTTGCAGTGACTCATTTCATAAACTATCTTTTCTTTTCCCCATTCTTGTTCCCAGGATCTTTGATGCTCTCACAGTGAACCATGTTATAACTCTTGCTTCACATGTGCCTTCTTGCATGGGTTTCAATAATAATAATAATAATAATAATAACAGCTTAAAATAAATGAATGTCCTAGAATTAATAGTCTGTTCTTTAGTCACCAGGCTGAAGTATGAGTATGACTCAAGATTCTCAATTTTTTCATTGCCATTATTATTCTGCACATCCTCTTTGTTCTCTGCAGTGCTTTATCGACCCCTGTCAGTTTGAAAGGAAGCGGATAAGACAGGCAGCCAATCAGGAGTTGAGAAGCATGTGCTGTGTGAATGCCACCTGGCTCTGGAGGAGCAGTGGGCTGCAAGCCTGGGCATTGCTTTTGCAATACTACAGGCAAAATCTTGAACTATTAGGTTTAGTGCAAAATAACATTCTATGAAATATTTATTTAAAATCTGTCTCCTTAATTGAGAATATTTTCAGAATGTTTTACGTGTGCTATTGTGCATGTATGTGTATAAACTGATGTTTTGATTAATTTACTTTTAAGAGTTGATAAGTTTATATTCTGATGAGAGCTATTTTATGGGACATAGAAGCACTTTTATCATTTGACCAAAATAGTCTCTGCAAATGGTTTTTTCTTGCTTGCCTCTCTCTCCCTCCCTCTCTCTCTCTCTCTCTCTCTCTCTCTCTCTCTCTCATAAATGCTCCTATTGCCAATATGCCAATATATAGAATATCAAAGAAAATACTACTAGGTCTATTATTTAGCCATACCTATTGTATTCCATTAAGTTATAATTGCTTCTCACCTTCTTGTTCCTAGTCCCACTAAACTCTTAAAATTATAAGAAGCTGTTTAGGGAGAAAAAAATTGGATTCACCGTCACCCAAAGCAAAAGGCAGTGAGCCTGTCTAAAATGCTCCAGAACAGGCAATGCTTAGAATGGGAAAAGAGGATAAAGGGTTCACACAAATATAAACCCTTCCTTTGCTTATACCATTAAAACATAATCTTTATTTTGTAAATTTTCCAGAAATGGTGATTTTGGCTTATCTTCCTTCCATTTGGGAATGTGATTTCCAGCTGCGCTTTCATGACAGCTTATATCACAGTAAACATTCCAGATGCTGTAAAGAGTTTAGACATAATGTAATTTGATCTCTATAAATTTTTCTTAGTGTATTTCATATAGAATTTTTAATCCCTTTAAAAAAAAACATGGGATGTACTGCACTCTGACTCCTTCCTGAGCCATTGTTTTCTCACAGTTATAGAGAAAATTACTCATCATGTTTTCATTAACACAGATCTATTCTCTGTTTTGTTTACTATAACCAAATGAAAACTGCCAATAATAAGTATATACATAAATTAAAAATTTAGAAGTCCCCAAAGCTATATGCGTTAGACTATAATTATGAATTACATTTTAACAAATAGTTATTTATTATATTTAGAGAGAGAGGAAAGAAGAGAGGCAGAGGGAAAGAAACATCAATATATGGTTGCCTTTCACCTACCTCCAGCTAAGGAACTAGATGGAGACCTGGCTTGCAACCTTGTTATATGCCCTGGCTGGGAAATTGAACCAACAACCTTTGGGTTCATAGACTGGCACCTTATCCACTGTGCCATCAGCCAGGGATGAATTACATTTTTAGTTAAATCCACATACAAAGATAGCCTGAGAGCCTGAGGTGTTGAATATATATATATATTCAAATAGAGAAAATTTTGCTCTTTCGTATATATGCACATACAGACACACATAGGCACACAGGTCTCTCAGATCTAAAAGTCTCCCTTGTGTCTTCAGGGGAGTTTTGAAGTACTAGTCTCAGTGGAAATTTGGTTTCCAAAACCAACTCCAGGAAGTTTGTTTTCTCTAACTTGTCATATAAGTTAAAGAGCAGGAGGGTTATTAGAAAGGGAATGGAAAGGAGTGAAACTTTACAGGTGAACATGATTTGAGGAAAACTTACTTGAAAGTTTTACCATTTTTTGATTGCTGCTATAACAAATTACCACAAATTTAGTGGCTTGAAATAAGAAATGTATTTTCCTATAGTTCTTGAGGTCAGAAGTTTTAAAATGTTAGCTGGTCTGCATTCCTTTTGGAGACTAGAGGAGAATCAAGTTCCTTATCTTTCCAGCTTCTAGAAGCCACATACTTTCCTGGGCTTGTGGTTTCTTTCTCATATTACACTTGTGTCATCTGCTGGTGTCATCACATCTTCTGTGATTCTCATCCTCCTGTCTCCCTCTTATAAAGACCCTTGTGATTACATTGGGCCCACACAGAGAATCTAGAGTAACCTCTTATTTCAAGGTCCTTAATGTAATCACATATACAAAGTCCCTTTTGTCATGCAAGGTAACATATTCACAGGTTTTGGACATTAGGATGTGGATATGTTTCAGGACCCACTATTCAGTCTAGCACAGAGTCCAGCACAGAGTACTAAATCTACTGATAGCATTTATAAGAGAGACCACAACAAGCATATTGGTTTGAGAAGCCTCCTTGTCACCAAGGCCCTGAGAAAAAACATCAGGAAAGGTGGAGGGCCCATCCCACCACCTGGTCCATGATGTACTAGTCAGGTCCCCCTAAGCAGGGGTATCCTGCCATAGCAAATCCCCAAAAGACAAACCCTCTGAATGCCTGAGACTTTCTATCTGCAGTGGGAAACACCAGTGAGGGTAAACAGAACTGGCAGAAGATCCAGCCATGGAAGGTATTCTGAACCACAAGGTCTCTTTTTCCTCATGCACCTGAGACTCTCCTCTTTCACCCAGAGGAGAAAGACTGGGAGAGCTGGAGGAGAAGCATTGATAAAGAGATCAAGCACAAAAGGGCATCTGGCCAGAAAATATCTTCTTCCTACTAGACCCAAGAATCCTTTATTCTACCAGGAAAACATGTTGGCCCCATCTGAGTAAGCCTCTTAGACTCCTCTTCAGGCAGCACCAGCAAGATATAGTGGGAACCCTGTGGCATCAGATCAAAATAACACCACAAAGGCTATAACTATTAGGGGAATGCAGCCCACAAAGTAGACTAGGAGCAGTATATTGTAAACAAGGTGACTACCTGCTCCTATGAATGATTTAAATAGGATTTAGATTCTCCTAAAACAATAAACAACATGTCCAGGATACAATGCAAAATGATCATATGAGGAACCAAGAAATTGACAACTTGAATGAGAAAATACAACCAATTGGCAGATGTTATCACTAAGATGAATCAGTTACTGAAATTATCTGATAAGGATTTTAAAGCAGCTGTAATAAAAGTCCTAAACAATCAATTACAAAGTCTCTGGAAACAAACTTAAAAAAAATAAAAACTATCACCTAAAACATAGGTGTTATTTATAAACAAGAACCAAATAAAATTTTTAAAGGAAAAAATACAGTACTAGAAATTAAAAACTCAATGTGTAGGCCCTGGGTGGTGGCTCATTGGATTGGCACTGGCCTGCAAATCCAAAGGTTGCTGGTTTGATTCCCAGTCAGCACACATAACCAGGGTGCAAGCCAGGTCTCCAGCCAGGTCTGTAGCTGGAGGCTGGTGAAAGGCAACCATACACTGATGTCTCTTTCCCTTTATTCCTCCCTGACTTTCTCTTTTAAAATAATGAATAAAATCTTAAGAAAAAGGAAAAAAAAATCAATGTGTAGACTTGATAGTGGAGTGGAGATAAAAGAGGATAAAATAAGTGAACAACATGAGATCCAAGATGGCAAAGGAGTAAGTGGAAACTACACTAACTTCTTCCCAAGACCATTCTGGACCAACAATTAAATTGTAGAGAAATCATCTTCAATAACCAATTGAACACTAGCTGAAGTGAAGCCTTATAACAAAGGTCATACAGAAGAAACAACTTCACCACAAGGCTGGCAGAGGGTGAAGATGATGTGTAAGAAGGCTGGATGGGCTTCCATGGGCCACAGCTAAAATTCTGGAGGATATTTCAGTGGCTGAAGGGTCCCCTGAGAAGTGTTGAGTCCAAACCCCAAGCTGGGCTGCCAACCTACAGCACCAGAGCCAGAAAGGAACCTAGATAATATCCAACTGGGAAAAGCAGCAGGGTTACTGTCTTCCAGAGAGAGAGAGAAGGCTGGAGACACAGAGAGCCTCTTAAAGGGCCAAACACAAAAGTTTGTTTGCAGCTGCTTACCCTGGGTTCTGTTGGAGGGAAGTCAGAGTGGACTAGAAAGAGAATTGAAGGAATAGTTGCCAGGACCCCTGTGTTGAGTGATCTATATTTCAGAAGCTATGATTCTCAGGCAAAGCCCTCCTCTCCAAATGGCATCAGGTTGAAGGGAAGCAAGAGCCCTACCCTGCAGTGGTTAAGCCTTGCTACTGATTACAGCTTGAAGTTACATCATTAATTAGGTTAAAAATACAAAGGCAAAAAATAAAAAGAAGCAGATAAAATGGGAAGACAAAGAAACTCCAAATGAAAGAATAAGAGAATTCTCCAGAGGAACAATGAAATGGAATAGAGGCAAGCAATTTATAATATATATACTTTACAGTAATGCTTATAGGATATACAACAAACTAAAAAAACATAGAAGCCATAAAAAAAGGATGAGTTGGAAATAAAGAATGCAATATGTGAAATAAGTAATGTGCTGAAAAGAATAAACAGTAGGTTAAATGAAGCAGAGGATTAACTCAGTGATTTTGGAAGACAAGGTAGAAAAGCACCCAAGCAGAGCAGTGAAAAAGAAAAAAAATAAACAAACAAACTTTAAAAAAAATGAGGAGACTAATAAATATTTTGGAGAACATGAAGTATAACAACATTTTCATCATGGGAATTCCAGAAAGAGGAGAGAGAGAGCAAGGGATCAAGAAATGATTTGAAGAAATAATGACCAAAAACTTCCCTATTTGGTGAAGGAAAAAGGCACCTTGTTAGTATACAAGTCCAGGAAACTCAGAGAGTCCCAAACAAGCTGGACCCAAAGAGGCCTACACTGAGACATAATATAATTAATATGACAAGACGTAAAGAAAAGGAGAGAATATTAAAAGTCAGAAGATAAAAGCAGGCAGCTACATACAAGGGAGCACCAATTAGACTGTCATCTGATTTCTCAACAGAAATATTTCAACCCAGAAGGAAGTGATGTGAAACATTTGATGTAATGAAAAGCAAGGAGCTACAACCAACGCTACTTTACACAGCAAGTCTATCATTTAAAATCAAAGGAAAAATAAGGAGCTTCCCAGATGAGAAAAAGCTAACAGAATGTGTTCAAACCAAACCAGTATTGCAACAAATGTTAAAGGACTTGCTTTAAGAAGCAGAAGAAGAGAAAGAAAAAAAATGTCTAACAACAAAATGGCACTAAATACATATCTATCAATAAACACCTTAAATGTAAATGGCTTAAGTCCTCCAAACAAAAGACATAAGGGTAGCTGAATGTATAAAAAACATGACCTATCCTGACTCCAAAAGACCCATTTCAAATCAAAAGATACACACAGACTGAAAGTAAAAGGATGGAAAAAGATATGTCATGCATATGGAGAAGGGAAAAAAGCTGGGGTAGCAGTACCTATAATCTAACAAAATAGACTTTAAAACCAAGGCTATAGTAAGAGACAAAGAAGGATACTACATAATGATAAAGTGAACAATACAGCAGGAGTATATAATCCTAGGAATCATTTTCACACTCAACATAGGATCTAAACATGCGAGGCAAATTTTGTTGGACATAAAGGGAGAGATCTATAGAATACAGTCATAGCTGAGGATTTTAACACCCATTGACTTCATGGGGTAGATCTTACAGACAGAAAATCAACAAGGAGACAGTGGTCTTAAATGACACACTAGATGAAATGGATTTAATTGATATCTTCAGAGCATTTCACCCCTAGCAGCAGAATATACATACATTTCGAGTGCACATAGAATATTTTCTAGGATAGGTCATGTGTTAGTATACAAAACAAGTTGCAATAAATTTAGAAGACTAAAGTCATATCAAGCATTTTCTCTGGCCACAGAGCTATGAAACTAGATATCAATAACAAGAAGAACACTGAAAAACATGCAGACATAGAAACTAAATAATATGTTATTAAATAATGACTGGGTGAATGAGATCAAAGGAATCAAAATATACCTTGAAAAACATGAAAATGAGAACATAACAATGCAAAATCTGTGGGACACTAGGAAAGCAATCCTAAGAGGGAAATTCATTGCATTAGAGACCTTTGTCAAAAAAATAAAAAACACAAAAAACAAACCAAAAAATAAACAAAAACACAAAAAAATAAAACCAAGAAAAAGCTCAAATAATTCATCTAATTTCATACTTAAAGGAACTTGAAAAAGAACAACAAAGCCCAAAGTTAATAAAAGGAAGAAAATAATAAAAGTCAAAGCAGACATAAATGAAATAGAGTCTAAAAAAGAGATATAAAAGATCAACCAATCCAAGAGCTGGTTCTTTGAAAAGATAAACAAGATTGACACACCTTTAACAAGACTCATTAAAAAAATAATAATAATAAGATAAGAAATGAAAGAAGGGAAATAACATTTGACACAAAAGAAATAAAAAGGATTGTAAAAATATGTTATGAACAACTATATGCCAACAAACTGGACAATCTGGATGAAATGAATCAATTCCTAGAAACATATGATCTTCCAAACCTAAATCAGGAAGAATGAGAGAATCTGAATAAACAGTTTATACCTAGTGAAATTCAATCAGTTATCAAAAAAAATCCCAATAAACAAAAGCCCTGGACAGGATGGTATCATAGGTGAATTTTATCAAACTTTCCAAGAACTAACCCCTCTCCTTCTCAAACTATTTCATAAAATTTCAGAGGAGGGAAAGTTCCAAAACTCATTTTATAAGGCCAGCATTACCTTAATTCCAAAAGCAGATAAAAACACTACAAAGAAAGAAAATCCAGTCCAATATCCCTGATGAACACAGATGCTAAAATACTCAACAAAATATTAGCAAACTGAACACAGAAATGCATCAGAAAGATCATATTTCATGATCAAGTGGGATTTATTCCAGAAATGCAAGGTTGGTATCACATTCACAAATCAGTAATTCTGATTCACCATCTAAACAATATGAAGGATACAAGCCACAGGATCATATCAATAGATGCAGAAAAAGCATTTGATAAAATTTAGTACTTGTTTATGATAAAAACTCTCAGCAAAGTGGGAATAAAGGGAACATACCTAAACATAATATAAATGACAAGCCCACTGTCAGCATCATAATCAATGGGCAAAACTACAAGTGTTCCCCTTAAGGTCAGGGACAAGACAGGATGTCTGCTTTCGCCTCTCTTGTTCAGTGTAGTAATAGAAGCCCTAGCCACAGCAGTCGGACAAGAAGAAATAAAAAGCATCCAAATTGGAATGGAAAAAATATAACTGTCATTATTTGCAGGTGACATGATACTGCGCATAGAGAACCCCAAAGATTCCACCAAGAAACTACTAGAATTGATAACTGAATTCAGAAAAGTAGCAGGATACAAAGTTAATATCCAGAAATCAGTTTCATTTTATAAGACACTAATGAACTAACAAAAAGGAACTTAAGAAAACAATTCCATTCATAATTGCTTCTAAAAGAATGAAATACAAATAAACCTAACCAAGGATGTAGAAGACATGTACTCAGAAAACTGTAAGAAAATGAAGGAAGAAATAGAAGATGCAAACAAGTGGAAGCGCATACTGCTCTCATAGATAATAAGAATTGACATCACTAAAATGCCCAAACTTCCAAATGCAATCTATAGATCCAGGCAATGCCAATCAAGATTCCAATGACATATTTCATGGAACTAGAAAATGTAGTTTCAAAAGTTTACACAGGACCACAAAAAGCTCTACAGAGCAACAGTGATCATGAGAAAGAAGAATGAAGTTGGAGGAATCACTCTACCCAATACTAAACTATACTACAAGGCCATAGTAATCAAAGAGCATGGTAATCAAAGAGCATGGTGCTGGCAAAAAACAGACACAAAGATGAATGGAACAGAATAGGGAACCCAGAAATAAACCAACACCTTTATAGTCCATTTATATTTTGCAGAGGAAGCAAGCACATACAATGGGATAAATATGAATAGTTTATCCAATAAATGATGTTGGGAAATTTGGATAGATATGTGTACAAAAATGAAATAAGACCACCTTCTTACATCACACAAAGGAATAAATTCAAAATGGATCAAATATTTAAATGTTAGACTTGAAACCTTAGAAATTTTAGAAGAAAATGTAGACAGCAAAATCTTGGATATTGCTCATAGCAATATATATATATATATATATATATATATTTATATATATATATATATATATATATATATATATTTGGCTATATCTCCCCTGCCAATGGAAACAAAAGAAAAATAAACAAATGGGATTTCTTCAAAATAAAAAGGTTTTGCACACACAGCAAAGGAAATCAACAAAATAAAAAGACAACCCACAGAATGGGAAAATATATTTGCTGATATGCCTGATAAGGGGTTAATATCCAAAATTTATAAAGAACTTAACACCAAAAAAACAACCCAATTAAAAAATGAGTACTGTACCTAAATAGACACCTCTCTGAAGAGGACATACAGCTAGCCAATGGACATATAAAAAGATGTTCAACATCACTAATCATTAGAGAAATGTAAATTAAACCCACAATGTAGTATCATCTCACAGCTGTCAGATTGTCAATAAATAAACAAGTGCTGATGAGGATGTGGAAAATAGGTACTCTTTTGCACTGTTGGTGGGAATTCAGACTTGTGTAGTCACTATGGAAAGCATTAGAAGTACCTCAAAATATTAAAAATGGATCTACCTTTTGACCCAGCAATTCCACTTCTGGGAATATATCCAAAGGAACCTAAAACACAAATTCAAGAGAACATAAGCATCCCTGTGTTCACTGCAGCATTACTTACAATCACCAAGGTATGGGAGTAGCCAAAGTATCCATCAGTAGATAAGTGGGTAAAACATCTATGGGACATTCACACAATGAAATACAACTTAGTCATGAAAAAATAAGAAAATTTTACTCTTTGTGACAACGTGGATCAACCTGGAGAAGATTATACCAAGTGAGATAAGCCAGTCAGAGAAAGATAAATATCATATGATTCATTCTTATGTGGAATCTAATTTTAGGGGGTAGAGGAGTTGAACATAAAGGAAAAAGGACTCATGGACAGTTGTAAATAATTATTTTTGGGAACATGGTTGTGATACATCAGAACCCAGTTTTGTGTATTTTGTAAATTTTCATAAGTTCTTCAAAACCTCTTAATGAGTATTTTTTACCTCTAGCCCCTAATCTTCCAAAATCTGTTTATCCCTGTATTGAAAGGCCTTTGAAATGGCTCTTAATAACCTGGCTTTTGGTATTCATACCTTTTGTAGCCCCCTGCCCTAGAGTATTCACCAGTCAGTGACTTGCATTTATTGATGAGAATGTGGCAAAATATGGATGTCACCTCAAATATTATGTTATAAAATATCTCATGGCTTAAATTTGGAGGGCCCTGTCTTTGGCTCTTCTCACCAGCTCACACTGATAGCAAGGTGCCATGATATGAGCTGCCTTGTGGGGAGGCCAAGAGACATAGGACTGAGGGCATTCACCCAAGGAGCAGATTTCACCCCAGATCCTTTCGTAAGGCTTTGCAGTTGTTGCCTCAGCACTGATAATACTCAACAAGGTCTCCTCTGAAAGTACAAATGCCCACCAGTATTGGTGACATGTTGGAAAACCAGAAGCCAATGAGCACCTGAAATCCTTAGCTCAAAAATCTACAGGAGATGAATCCTGCCAAAAATCATGTGAGTGAGTGTGGAAGGAGTTTTCTGCACTGGATCCCTAGGATGAGATACCAGCCATGGCCAGCCCTTTAATTGCAGCTTGCAGGAGATCCGAGCTAGAGGACACAGCTAAACCATGCTGAGATCCCTGACCTATACACACTATAAGGCAGTACATATTGTTTTAATTTATGATATTTTAGAGTAATTTATTATGCAGCAATTGATAAGTAATATGATCTCTATCTTTATAGTATTCATGGGCACTAAAGAAAAAAAAAAGACAAAAACAGTGGTAAAACCGAACAGTTAACTTTCTTCATGCAATAGAGAGTGATTTCAATGAGTCACCTCTCATCCTGTCTAGAAGCTGAAAGTGTCAAAAGTTTAAATAAATATTTATGGTAAGTGGCATGAAGATGTGAATAAATCCCTGATAAAATGGTCAGAAGTATTTTTAAAAGAAACTTAATTAACCAAGATTAATCTCCCTTTGGTGGAATTTTGGTCAGTGTAACAAGATAAAATAGAACATTTTAGATAAGGTTGATGATTGAAAGGGTTTGGTAAATAAATAGGTAGGCTGCTACATATTTTCTTCACATCCTCTACTTTTAATTTTTGCTTCTGAAACCACAGATTTTTTTTTCAGAAGATAAATGATTTTTTCTTGGGTGTGGCTGTGGTATTTGTATTGGGTGTGGGTTGTGAGATGCTCCTGAAGCAAGAATAATGGCTGCCATGTTTGTGTGATGAATACTGAAGTAACATGTTTTCTTAAGTCTTATAAAATAGGTATTATTTTTGCCTATTACTTTTGCTATATAACAAGATTTACCACTGAACTACCCCTTGGCATTTGCTATAAGTATGTACTCCTTAACCAACTTTAGGTACAAAATAAGGTGACCGTTTTTAAGATGCCTGAATTATTATGATTCTGAACCCTGACAGACCATTCTTTTCTCCCAGAGACCCCCAAAAGTATGAGAGCTACACAAGGATTCATACCATTCAATGGAGTTTATT
Source organism: Noctilio leporinus (assembly GCA_004026585.1). NCBI lineage: Eukaryota > Metazoa > Chordata > Mammalia > Chiroptera > Noctilionidae > Noctilio > Noctilio leporinus. Next base: position 141,522 of record PVIW01000498.1, read on the forward strand.
TTGTTAACTGCTTCCTTGCTGAAAAAAATTTTTACAAAAAGGAAAATAAGGTTATTTCACCCAAGATCTTTCTTTCTTCTCTGCTGTTCTTGTTATAGCACTTTTATTAGTCAACAAGGTCTCCTTTGAAAATAATGGTGCTCACAGTGCAGCAGAAGCCCCTGACTTCAAAGACAGGGATGGAGATTTTAATTTGAGTTGCCATCTAAATGTGGCTCTATGTCAATGGCAAGAAAAGTGCAAGCAATGAAAGATAGCCATTGGTTAGTCCTCTTCCCACATCTGTTCTGTGTTTCTTTCCAGTGCATCCTCTCTCTCTTCTCGGTGTAATGCATGTGTGGCCTATGCCACTGGGTGCTGTCATAAAAGTTTGTGGCTGAAAGAAAAAGATGTCTAAGGGGAGACAGGCTGTTTCTTAGCATTTGAAAGCCTATCCAAAACAGATATAAACAAGCAACATGAAACAACACACTGGGTCATTGCTTGGTCAATCTAGTAATAAAATACCTCTGTAAAATACTTCCTATGGCCAAGGATTAGAACTGACATACTGTCTTTTTCCCCCATAACCACTGGCTAACGCAGATCATACAGAGAGGACAATCTGAACAAAGAGTTTGAATAACATAAGCAAAAACCCACTTTCCTCTGTATTGGGTGTATGAGAATCTGATATATTTAAACAATTGTATCAACTACTCACTATCCACTTGCAGAAACCATAGAAAAGAAAGAAAAAACAACCATGAAAATGACCAAAGTGGCACTTAAAATTATCCACCAATTTTATTTACATGTTGTCACAGAAAAACTATTTTGTTTCCTCAAACTCCCATTTTATTTATTTTTTATTTAACATATTTAATTGATTTTGCTGTTATAGTTGTACCAATTTTCCCCCTTTACCCTTCTCCATCCAGTACACATTCCCTCCAGCAATGCCCCTCTTAGTTCATGTCCATGTGTCATGCATGTAAGTTCTTTGGCTTCTCCTTTATTTTTCTTTCCTTTATTATTCTTAGCATCCCCCTGTCTATTCTGTAATCACCAATGTGTATTTCTTTTTTTTTTTCTTTCATATCCAGACTATTCACCCTTTAATTACTGCCTTCTGTCAGCCTCTCAAATCATATTAATACAAAGTTCTCTTTTCATTATTGCAAAATGCTTGTTAATTCATTTGTTTAAAGAATTACTTTTTAAGTAATGTCAATTGCAATATTACTAAACACATGCACAAATACATGTACACACATACATATTTTTACAAATATTTAAAGTACATACTGGATTTCAATGAGTTAATAAAAAATGTAAAATATATCAATAGCTTATATAATTATTACATATTAAATGATAATATTTTAGATATGATGTAAATTAAGCATTTTTCTTTTCTTTTTTTTCTTTAAAACTTATTCTACACTGGAATGCTATTTTTGTGAAATATATCACAAAAATATGGTATATTGCAGAACTCATTTTCATGAAAGCTGTCCTAGAGACAGTGCCAAACCCACAGAAAATATGACTTTGGTTTCTGAGTCAGATCCCATTCCCTCCAATAATACAAGTCAACTTTATTTTAAGCTATTGGACCTATCACTTATTCCTTTTTTATTTTTAAGATTTTATTTATTAATTTTAGAGAGGGGAAGGGAGAGATGCAGAGAGGGAAAGAGACATCAATGTATGGTTGCCTTTCACCTGCCTTCAGCTATGGACCTGGCTGGAGATCTGGCTTGCAACCTGGTTATGTGTCCTGGCTAGGAATCAAACCAGTGACCCTTGGGTTCACAGGCTGGCACCTTATCCACTGTGCCACCTGCCAGGGCTTATCACTTACTCTTTCTGGAGTTTTCCATCTTAGATAGTGGATTGATTTTTTTTTTTTCCTTTGCAGAGATCCCATTTTCCTCAATACCCTCTGTTTCTCCTTTACACATGTTTCGCCAATTGAAGCCTTAAGAAATAATGGCACTGGCAGCGCTCAGCTGGTCCACAGAGTAGAAATGATGATATCTACAAGTTTGAGGTAAAGCAAAACAAACCATAACCAAAAATAAATAAGTAAAAAACTGGGATTTAAGTAATGTTGTAGAATACTATTCTAGCTATTTTTTGAACTTGTGGTTGGCTTTCTATGTAGTCCTAAACTAACCACTGAACTATTTAAGAGTCTGTTGAGGTAGAGATTCACTACCTTTACATTTCAATAATGAAGTTTCCTATAGCATTAATACATTTTCCCAAGCACCCCCTCAAGTTTTCTATCAGCCTAATTTGGTTGAATTTTTTTTATCTGACTAATTTACTTTCAGTGCATAGTTGTTACACAGGAGGATCTGAGGTCCTGTTTGAACAGTACTTTCATTAAAGGTGTTTTATTACGCAAATAAAATGATATATCAGTTCTATTATGAAGTTTGCTGCAATTTAAAGCAAGTTAACTTTGTTCTAGGTATTTTGTCAATAAAATTAAACTAAAATCAAAATAGATTCACTATATGTTATTGAAAATTATTTTTTAAACAGTGGTTTTTTTAAAATACTTTTTTTTTTTACAGATTTTATTTCGTTATCTTTAGAAAGAGGGGAAGGGAGAGAAGCAGAGAGGGAGAGAGACATTAATGTATGGTTGCTTTTCACCTGCCTCCAGCCACAGACCTGACTGGAGACCTGGTTTGCAACCTTGTTATGTGCCCTGGCTGGGGAATCGAACCTGCGACCCTTGGGTTCGCAGGCTGGCACCTTGTCCACTGTGCTACCAGCCAGGGGTATAGTGCTAACTTCTAATTTAATGCTACCACTATCATATTTACCTTAGTGACATAATTATACATAAAGTGTTTGAAGAATACTACAAGCTCATGGCAATGTGTATTATGTTGCAGTCAAATTATTTATCCATTTAGATCAGTGGACTGGTGAAACATAGTCAATAAAATATTCTATGAAATATTTATAAATTGACTTTCATTATCATGTTAATACCATATTAATTTGACATAATTCGCAGTAAGACCATACACCAAATTATTATGTAATGTATTTGATACTTTCTCTTCCTTTTAAAAAACCTTAGAAGCATCAATTTCTCCTCTTCCAGACAGCCAGGGTGCAATATAGTTCCAGCTGAAATGGCGCAATGTAAAAAACTGTACTCTCTGTCATCATGGAAAAAGGAAGGAGAAGGACTGGTTATCCCAGATCCTTCTCAATTCTCTCCTTTATCCAGCCTCATTTCATAACATGTGTCTAAAGAATAAGTTCAATAGTTTCTTCTTACTTTCTAATTTATTTGAGGTCATTTCATCCTTGACCATTTTAGCAGACATTCTTAATCCAAACTAAAACCTTCCCTTGTTTCAGACATACTTTTTCTCAGAATTCCAATTTGCTTCATTCCTGATAGATCTTGTGACCTGGGAAGATGATGGATCTTAATCAAGTTTAAGTGACTTATAGGTGTAACCTATTCTTCCCATGGATTGGTTTGGGTAGTAAGCATTTGATTATGTCATGGCCATGAGCAGTGAAACAAATCGAATGTGGGCAGCAAGGGCTATTATTCACAGAAAATTTTCTGTGAATAAAAGGCATAAATGAAACACTTTTTCTGCTGGACATCATCATGTTTATAGTTACATATGGAGCATCTGGAATGCACTCCCGCATGCTAACAATGGCAGAGCAGGAATTTTGCAGAATTCAAACCATTGCCACTTTAAAGCTACTTAAATAATTAATCGTTTATAGAACCGACCTATCTGCAATTTCTATAAATTTTATTATGATTAACTTAAAGTTGAATTTCCATTTTCACATAGTCTGATGTATAAACCATACACTTTTCTAAACTCTTCATGTTTCAGATTTATATGATACAGAGTCTGCTTGGTCCTTCTGATTCTTTCGTTACTGCTTTTCTCTGTCATCTGGTTGGCTGTTGTAGGCTTCAAGGTTTTCTTCTTGGTCCCCTTCTTGTCTGTTGGGTGTTCTTGATGACTTCATTGATCTCACAGCTCTAATGAAATCTTTTCTAAAGCTTTGGCTTCTCAGCTTCATTTCTATTTCTAATAAAACACTTTTGCTTGGGGTTTTCATAGATTTCCTCAAACACATCAGTTCCTACCAGTCCTCAAGGTCTTTCCACCCTCACGCTATTTCTCCTCTTGTATTAGGGAACAGCTTCCTGGCTATGTTGGCTAAAAACTTGATCATCTTTGGTTCCTTCTTCTTTCTTTATGCTCACTCTCTTTAAGAATAAGCCACACAATCCTGATATTTTGCCTAAAAATATTTTCAGAATCTATCTCTTCATTTTAATTGCTGCTGGTACCCTTAAATGGTGTTACAGATTTGAAGAGCATCTAGGATAGTTTTCTTGACTTTGAAATTTATCTTGATTTTTTTCTGATTTTTTTTAAAGATCCATGAAGTATTCTGAGTATCTCTAATAGTTGGCCTAGATTTTAATTACAGTTTGTTTTATGCTTGAAATGTGTTTTACATCCTGAATCATAAAACACATATCTCTTCATCAATTTCATATTATTCTTTAATGTTTGCTCTTCAGATTCTGAAGTGATTTTATTATTTTCTTTCTGAACAAGATAGCACTTGACATTTTTCCATTTCCACATACCACTGTATGAGAGTCCACTTAACATTTTTCTCACAGTAATTGCATTTTATTTAACTGTAATAAATTTATAAAAATTTACCGCAAATAGAAATATGGTATCCAAAGTCACAATAGCAATAGCTGTACCTGGTAGCACTCCATATATTTATGTATGTTAATGCATTTTACTATCATAACAGCCTTTGTCTGCTGTTATTATCCCTGTTTTATAAATAGAACAATGTGGTGCATGGGGTAAAATAACTTGCCTTTGGTCATGTTGCTGCTAACTGGGAGAATCAGCATTTGAAAACAGATTTTGGTATTTATTACTTATAAGGAACATATTCATTAGTCATATATTACACTATCCAATGTATTTCATTTTCAGGGTTCTCAGATATATTTTTTTTTTCTTTTAATAATCTTTAGAGCATTTTTTTTTAAAATAAGATTTTATTCATTATTTTCAGAGAGAAGGACAGGGAGGGAGTAAGGAAGGGAGAGAAACATCAATGTATGATTGCTTTTTACCTGCCTCCAACTACTGAACTGGCTGGAGACCTGGCTTGCAACCTGGTTATGTGCTCTGGCAGGGAATTGAACTAGCAACCTTTGAGTTCACAAGCCAGCGCCTACCCACTGAGCCACAAGCCAGGGCTCAGATTTTTCTTTGTAAATGAAAATAAATAATTTAGGAAGCAGCATTCAATTTTATTAATTCAAAAAAAGTGAGAAATGCATATTGGTGGGCAATGAAGAGGTTTGCAGAGAAGTAGGCTAGATAAAAATAAATAAAATTAAAATCGGCTTCTAAAATCAGTAACAAAGATTATGCCAATTAATATATAGTTTTGTCTTTAACAGTGTTTTAGGAAGTTTTGTACTATCATTCAACTAGATCAAGGAAGGGGTGCATTTTAGTGTCTTTAAAATGTAAACATCATTGTGAGGTAAAATTGAGGTGTACTTTTAAAAATACATTTTATCCATTTTGCTATTATAGTTGTCCCAAGTTTTCCACCTTCGCCCTACTCCACCCAGTACCCCCAGTCTCTCCAGCAATGCCCGCCTTAGCTCATGTCCATGTGTCACGCATAGAAGTTCTTTGGCTTCTTCATTTCCTTTATTCTTAACCCCTACCTGTCTATTCTGTAACCATCAATGTGTACTTTTTTTCCCCTTTCACATCCAGACAATTCATCATTTAATTACTGCCTTCTGTCAGCCTCTCAAATCATATTAATACAAGGTTTTCTTTTCATTATTTCAAAATGCCTATGTTAATTCATTTGTTTAAAAAGGTACTTTTTAAAGTAGCATCAAATGCAATATTATCAAACACATGTAGAAATACATTTACACACATATTTTTACACATATTTAAAATACTACATTTTAAAGAGTTAATATAAAATTTTTAAATATGCCAATAGCTTATATAATTATTACATGTTAGATGATACTATTTTAGATATATTGTAGCAAATTAAGCAGTTGTTTTCTTCTTTAATAATTACTTTAATCTGGAATACTATTTTTGTAAAATATATCACAGAAATGGTGTATTGCAAAACTCACTTCTGTGAAAGTTTTCCTAGAGACGGTGCCAAACCCATAGTAAAAAGTGAATTTGGGTTTTGAGTAAGATCCTCCTCCCTCCAATAATACAACTCAACTTTATTATAAGCTACTGGAACTACAACATATTATTTTTGGAATTTTCCACCTTAAATAGTAGATTGATTTTTTTTCTTTTCTTTTTCTTTCTTTCTTTTTTCTTTTTTCTTTTTGCTGTGCACAGTTCTTTCAATACCCTTTGTTATTCCTCTACATGTGTTTTACAAGTTGAAGCCTTCAGAAATAATGGCACTTGCAGTGCTCACCTGCTCCCCAGGGAGTAGAAATTATTATGTCTACTGGGTTGAGGTAAAAAATTAAAAAGCCTAGGGTTTAAATAATTTTATAGAATAGTATTCTAGCTATTTTTTGAACTTGTGGTGACTTCCTAGGTGGTCCTAAGCTAACCAGTGAACTATCTGAGTCTTTTGAGGTAGAGATTAGGCATGTTCACATTTCAGTAATAAAGTTGACTACAGCATTAATACATTTTCCCAAGCACCCTCAATTTGGGAACCTTCAGAACTAGAAATGTATATTTGCACTATCTATTTGAAAGGAATTTCATCTAATTTACATGCTAATATAAGAATATATATTGCCTATGTATACAAATCATATAGTTAAGTGGTTTGCAACTTCCATGCCAAATTGGTCTTCATTCTCAGGATCTTTTCTAACCTAAAGATTGACTAATTTGTCAACACACCAACTACCAGTTAGTTGCTATTTAAAACATAGATTGCTAACAAAATCTATATATTATACACCCACAAACAAGCATATATTTTGTAACAGTGAATTAGAAAGATAGCATGTATTCTATGTAAGATGCATCCATATTTTCTTACTTTTTTTTCCTTAACTGCATTTGATTTTTCTGAGTTATTGCAAGTAACATGATCTTCCCACCTTGTGAAATAATTGAAATCTAAGAAAACTTAACCTTCAGTAATGCAGATACAAGAAAAATACAAAATTATACCTTATTTAGTAAAATCTATTTAAAACAAGATTATTTAAAAACACTTATAAGTTAAAGTTGGTTCTTATCCATTCAGCTACCCTATGTCTTTTGATTGGTATATTTAATCCATTTACCTTTAAAGTTATTATTGAAGGTACTTATTCGTTATTTATTTTTTCCTTTGTACCTGTGTTCTTATCTGTCTCTCTGTTTCTTCATCTTCTTAAAGCAGACCCTTTAGCATCTCTTGCAATGTTGGTTTGGTGAAAATGTATTTTTTAGCTTTCTTATTTTATATATTTCACCTTCCATTTGGAATGAGAACCTTGCTGGGTAGAATAGTCTTATTTGGAGCCCTTTGGTTTTTATTTTTTGAAATACTTTTTGCCATTCCCTTCTGGTTTGTTGTGTTTCTGTTGAGAAATCAGCTGATAACCTTAGTGGACCCCCTTGTATATTATTACATGTTTCTCTCTTTCTCATTTTAGGATTCTCTCTTTGCCTTTGAAATTTGCCATTTTAAGTATGATGTGTCTAGGAGTGGGCCTGTTTGGGTTAATCTTCACTGGGACTCTCTCTGCTTTCTGAGCTTGTGTGACTTTTTCTCTCTTCAAGTTAGAAATGTTTTCTGTCATTACTTTTTTAAACAGGTTTTCTATCCCTTGCTCCTCTTCTTCTCCTTCTGGTATCCCTACGATACAGATATTATTATGTGTAATGCTGTCCTGAAGTTCTTTTAAATCTCTTCATTCATTTTCAGTCTTTTTTGTTTTGTTTTGTTGCACTGTCTAGGAATTTTTTCCACATTGACCTCCAGCTTACTGATCTGACCCTCTGTTTTCTCTTGCCCACTTTTGATTCCTTCTACTGTGTTCTTCAATTAAGAATTTGTATTCTTCATTTCCTCCTGGTTCTTATTGATAGTTTCTATGTCTTTTCTAATGCTGGTGTACTATAGCTCTCAGTAAGTTCCTTGTAGCTTCCCTGGAGTTCTTTGTAGTTCTGCTGGAGTTGTTTGTAGTTTTCTTTGAACTCACTGAGTTCATTGAGTTTCTCTATCATCATTATTTTGAATTCCATGTCTGATAGTTTTTGTGCCTCTATTTCATTTAGCACTCTTTCTGGGGATTCCTCTTTTCCTTTCACTGAGGATTTCTTCGTTGCCCCATTTTAGGTGACTGTTTTTTTTTTTTTTTTTCTTCTTGGATTGGTCCACCTTTACTTACTGTCTTAGTGGTGTGACCTTCTGTGGTGTAGAAGTGCCCTTTTTTTTACTTCCTGGTTCTGAGCTTGGTGACGTCCATGCTTGGGCCTGGTCAGCCAGTTGGAGACTACCAGAGATCTGCTATCTTTGTCTCTTTTAGTTGTTAACCTAATCAGTCTGTGATCAGTGGTCGGGTTTTAGGCACCTCTGGGTGGGGCGGATTAATTCCTACGGGTGGGGCGGTGGCTTCCCCTCTGGCTACCACCCTTTGGAGAAGAATGGTCTGCTGGCTGTAGAGGTGATGGGTCAGTTCTGGTATTCATGTGCTGCTCTCTCAGCTCTCTCACTAAAGCCACTGCCCCAAACTTTCCCCAAGCATCTCTAGTCCACTCTACCTTTTCTTCATGGGAGCCCAGAGTAGGTGGGTGACACTTTATTTTCATATGTGGCCACTTTAAGAACTTTGTCTCTTTCAAGCCAGCTAAACCTGGTGGCTTTTTGCTTTTCACAGCTGGGTGCTGCTTTATTCTCAGCTGTGTTACTGTAGGCTGGGAAGCCCAGATGAGGGTTCAGATCTCAACCTTCTCAGATGAAACCCTGGCTGCTGAGATGTTTCTCTGTCCCTTCAACTGCTGCCCATGGGAGCCCAGCCATCCCTCTCATGTCTCCACACTTCCTACAGGTCACGTTGTGATGAAGCAGCCTCTTCTGTTCTGTCTGTGGTAATAAGGCTTCTCTCCAGCTGGTGTTCTGTTGGTTATTCTGGATGATTTCTCCCCAATTAAATTGTAATTCCAGATTGGTCCTGGGAGGAGATTGGTGTAGCTTTACTTACTCCACTGACATCTTGGTTCTGCAAGGTATACTTTTAAGCTTATTAAAAATTGTGGGCATTACTGAATCTGTGAAGTAATGTTAATGTGTCATTATACCCTGCTTTGAAAAGGCAAATTTATTTTTCTCCTTGGAGAAGGCTGAATTGGAGCCCCAGTGGACCTTTACATAATTTTTTAGAAAATCAAGTATTTTCACTTCTTCAATTCAGGAAAAGAAAGTTCGTAAACTGAAAGAAACAATTTCTTTTTATTTATTGGCCATTATGGCTGTAAAATACAGATGTGAGCCAACATAAATCAGTTCCCCTCGTTGAATGTATCTTCAAAAAGGCTTTCTGCCAAGGTTTCTTCACCTTGGCCATATCTCTCTGGAGTACTCTTGTTCCATCTTTGGCAGCTTTTCTGAATTTACCTTGTTTTTAATTCTGAATAATCATCCATCAGAAGACAAATAGACAGAAGCTTAGAACTTTAGAATTGGAAGGGACTGTAGAGTTATATCAGTTAGATCATCTAAATATATCAGGATTCTTTCTGTAGCAAGCAATGGAAAATATGGCTCAGACTAATTCAAAAGGGAGATTAATGGTCCCTGTAAATTAATAGTCAAGTTTCAGGTAAGGCTTGATCTAGTGGTTCAAAATCTCATTAAGGACTACATCACTTTCTATTACCCACTCTTTATAATATGTGCTTCATTGTCAGGTACTCTAAGGTCTCCATCACAAGGCAATAGAATGCATTGATTTACTTTAGGTCAATCAGATTCCACCCTTTCTTTTGGCAGAATAGTCAATGCCACCCAAACTACATGTCTTCTCTGCAAATGGAGACTCACAATGCTGAAAGAAGTAGGAAAATGGATGCTGGGAAAGAAGCCAAAAGATATCTATATTACCAACCTCATTATTTTAAGGATGAGAGGTATCCCTGAACTGCAAGATGGAAGGAAACCACCTATTCTACAACAAAATTTACATGACCAGAAATGCATGCTCCTTTTATTCAGTCAATGTCCAGGTTTATTCCTCACAGTGGGAAAATGCAGATTTTTGTCCACTCAGTTATCTTTTTAGCATTTATTTTGAGATTTAGTCATTGAGCTAAATGAAGTTCTGGAGGACTCATCTTTGACTCCTAACCTCATTGGTTTTTAGATTCCTGGGTGACTAAGGTTTCTGCTTAGTAAAATGGGGACTATGACTAACATATGCATTGATGAAAAATGAAAAAAATTACTCACTGATTAATTAGTGCATGCTGACTATGTACTTCTTAATGTAATACAGGAAGGGTTATTGCTTGCATGTTTTTGTTTTATCACATCATCAGTACAATGTCATGCTTTCTCACTGTGAACTCATACTCAGTGTAGATGTTCAGCTGGTATCTGAAGCTGCCAACTTTTCTTTTTTAAATGGAACTCATTATTCAACAATATTTATTGAGAGTCTATTATACATCAAGCAATCTTCTGGGTAATTGGAGATATGTGTGTACAAACTGGACATAAATTTCTACCTTCATTGTATATATATTGCAATGGCACAGAAAGAAAACAAATAAAATATATAGTATAGCAAGTGGTATAAGTTCTATGGTGAAAAATACAGCACTAGAAGGGATATATGAAGGGTGGTATGTAATAGATTTTTGCCATGGTTAACAAGCTAAGCGACGCATTTTTAGGTTATAGCCTGTTTAGTTGTATTATTCTGTATTTCTGGGATATAGTCTCTCTTATATGGGAATTTGGCCCTATATATAAGATCTTAAGTGTTAGAATGTTGGTAAGCTATGCTTCTTAAGATACTTAAGACTTCCTCCCTGTTTTCTTTGTTAAGGTGCTATTGTTTCAATATGTGTATACAGACCAGTTCATTTACAATGATATTACCTGCTCACATACTCCTATTTACCCTTTCTGGTCCAATATTATTCCATAACACTTATTACATCCTAATATATTACATAATGCCTATATATGTTATGTTTCATGGGTATTTTCTCTCCCTGCACATGTGAATTTAAGTTCCAAAAGAGAGGGACTATATGCCATCATCTTATTGCTATAGCCCCTCAATAAATGTTTGTGGAAAGAAGACAGGAAGGCAGGAAGGCAGGAAGGGAGGAACAGAGATGAAATGGAGAGTATAGTCATCAGAGCACACATTTTGGAAGTTGTCAGTGTTGGTTCAAAAATGTCCTTGGTCAGTTAATACAACCTCTTTGAACCTATTTATTGGCAATATAAAATGCAAGTCAATAACTACTTAACTGGAAAAATAAATATCAACTTAGGAATGACACAAAATAAGTATGTAAAGCTGTTACCCTATTTCTTAAATAAATAATAGATGCAACTATTGATACTGATCATATTCTGCTAATGGTATTGTTTCACTATTTGACAGGTTTTCTTGGATGCCTAATAATGTACTAGGCACAGTGTTAGGCAAATGCTGAGATCAACACATTTTCAGACCCTCTTCCCTGGCCCCATCATACTGGAGCTCCAGCTCCTGTTACAGAGACTTGTTTCCAGTCATGGCTTCTCCTAAAGCCGTGCATCTCAAGTCTGATTATGGATTTTAAGACTTCAGAGGGCTTGTTAAATACACAGGTCCATAGGGATGGGGCAGCCTATGGGACAATTCTTACAGATCAGATACAGAATGGAGGGAGAAAGGTGACAGTATATGGGTTTGTCCTGAAAATACTAGCTGCACAAACTGCTTTAAATCTATTGACATTGGCTCGATACTTTCAGGACAGACTTCATCCATGTAGCAGTTCAGAATGATTTTTTTTTTTTTCAAGTAGCTTCTTTTTCAAGACCAATTTTTTTGGAAACTCTACCTGGAAATACAATTAATGATTATTTTTAAATTGTCTCATATTTTTAACTCATCCCAGAAAACTATTTTCACTCTGGGTGTGAACTTCTGAGATCTCAATGCTTATTTGATGCAAGGAATCCATTTTTAAGAAGACAAGTAATGGTAACAGGGGAGGTTTGTAAGTAAATAATGGAGCAGCAAGAAGCAAAATATATCCAACTTTCTAAACTTCCCAAATACTATTTGAGAAAAGATTACCTTTTTATGTCTAGCCAGGAGGTATCATAACTATTGATACCTTTTCCAATTTTGAGGGTATTTTCTCTCAATTAAAAGGCAATAATCCCATGTCCCTCTAAAGGTATGCCAAGTTTAAAAAAAAAACAAACCTTCCTGTTATGCCAGTGGGGTTTTTTTTTGTGTTTAGGCAATGTGGCTGCATAACCCTCTGGGCAATCCTGGAAAGCAACTGACAACAAAAGAACTGAAGGGTATTGTCTTTACCTTTCATATCCTGAATTTGGCACAACTCAGCTTTGGGGCAAATATACCATGGTCAATACAGAGTTTTTGGGGTAACTTGGGTCTTCTGAAATTCTGTGTCAAAAGAGACTCAGCAGGTTATTTTGACTCCATTAATACTTAAGAAAAACTACCTGGAAGGAAACATCAGTACAGAATTCTTTCTTAAAAATTTTAAGAAGAAATTATATCTATCTACCTACCTATCTACCTATCATCACCAATGTCTATCTACCTGAAGATGTAGACGTTAAAATGGGTTATTACCTGATGAGGGAAGCTAGTACTTTGGCATTCAGCTTTCTCAGAAGCAGAAAAGATAATTTATTGAGGGTACAAGCATTTATTGGTAGGGAAAAAATGAATATGGGGATTTTTTCTTCATAAAAGAAAATGTGAACTTTAAAAAGAAAGATAAAGATGATGTAGGTGATGAGGAGATTAGGGAAATTGACTTGTAATGAAAGTACAGAACAGAGAGAAATCTCATAACTAAAAGAAGAATCTATGAAATAGTACACTGGCTAACATTTAGAAGATTAAAACAATATGCCAGAAAAATAAAGAAATACCTAATTACCATCATTGTGTTCAACAAATTTAATAATGATAAAAAACAAGCTTGATGCCTTTTAGGAAAATAATACACTAAGAGGTTATTACATTGTAGAGCTTCAATGCTAATATGCTATATATCCAGTTATAAAATTACATATCTACCATCTGTTTTACTGGGAATGCAAATTCATTTGGATAGTCCTGTTTAAATCAATGCCACACATTGATTTGCAAGATTGGGGCTGGTGGTTCCTGTCCATTCCCATGGCGCCAGCTAATGCCGAACTCATTTGCACTAGCTGGTTTCACCCATAAGAGATGGTGCCTTATGTAACAAAAATAGTGGATTTTTAGAAAGAGTTTAGCAATTAAGAGCCTATGATGAATCTTAAAACATAAAACAATTATCTTTAAGAAGCAACTTAAGTGTCTAGACAGAAAACTGGAAACACTGACTTTCTCATTTTATTTGCTATGTGGTTTAAACTGATGGTTCTCAATTAATGGGACTTTCTTATTCTACAGAGAACATTTGTCAGTGAAGGGAGATATTTTGTTTTTTAGGGCTTAGGGAGGGGATTGTTACTGGCATGTAGCATGGAGAGGCTAGGAGTGCTGTGGACCATTCTACAATGCGCAGTTCAGCTACCATAGTTAAAAATTATCTGGCCCCAAATATCAAGGTTGAGGACCCTGGTTTAAAGTAATATTTTATTTCTTCTGAGTCTTTTCCTAAATATTCTCCTTATACAAGGATGATTTTAACAGGATTAATATAAAGAATTAATGAGGTGACATTTATACAAAGGCTTGAAAATGGTAAAGATTTACTAAATTTTGAATATGAACATTTAAAACTGCTTTTCTCATAATAAAGTGATTCTAAAACCTACAAAGTAGGTTGGGATACAGTTTTATTTTTTTAGATTTTTTAAATTTATTATTTTTAGAGAAAGGGGAAAGGAGAGCGGCAGAGCAAGAGAGAGACATCAATATATGGTTGCCTTTCACCTGTCTCCAGCTATGGATCTGGCTGGAGACCTGGCTTGCAACCTGGTTATGTGCCATGGCTGAGAATTGAACCAGTGACCTTTGGGTTTGCATGTGGAATACAGTTTTTGAGTGTAAGAAAATTGACTCCAAATTATATTAGGGAGAAGAATTGTGTAAAATACTTATTTTATATGTTTTACATATTTATAGAATTATTTCCTACTTTGTATCATGGACCAGTGATTTTATAAAAAGTGTGCATTTCTCTGCTATCACCCTCCAAAATATTCCCTATCAAATGAGTATGAGCAATTTAATATAAATAAATTTATATTATTGGAGAGCATCTTATTGTGTTTCATATGCAAGCACATTCTGCAGATGTTGGAGAGAGAATATGGTATTTTGTAAAGCTATTAAGCTAGAGCTACTTCTCTTTTTTATATTATTTTACTCTATTGTGTTCAATTATAATTGTCCCAATTTTTGCCCCATTGCTTTCTCCTGCCCCTCCCACCCTCACTCCCACAGTCAATCCCTACCCTGTTGTTCCATGTCCATGGGCCATTTATACCTGTCCCTTGACTAGCCCCTTCCTCTTCTTTTCTCTGTTACCCAGAATTTTTTAACACTCCATATTAGAGTAAGTCATTTGACAAAAGTTTGGGAAATGCTTAGATGAAGGAGGTAAGGAAAGATAAAAGAAGGGGTAAGAAGGGAGAGAAAGAGAAAGAAAGAAAAATATACATATCTGTACCATCCCAAGGCAAGTGAAATGATTATGATCTATCGAAATGCTATAATAGTAAAAGTTGAGGCAAAAACATGTATCATTATGAGTGGAGGGCCAGGGCTGGAGAAGGTGGCAGCAGGGTAGCTGGCAGTGCTGAGTTCTTGCTCTTGTCCCAGAGTGGCTGGAGGAGACAGCAGGAGAAGGCATAGACCGAAGGCAGGTGAAAGTCACTGGGAGTTGGCGTGGAGAGCATCTGAATTCCAGAGCAACTGGATGAGAGGATGCAGAGTGCTGCGAGTTGGTGTAACCAGGGTCCAGAGTGCGGGAGTGTTGCTTTTGAAGAGAATTGCCAGGGCAGCCCCAGGCCAGTGTTTCTGGCTGTGCCATTTAGGGGTAGCTTTAGACAGGCTCATTGACCGGGAATTGGAGGGGCAAGGAGTGTGGACTGTTGGGTGCAAATTCCAGAAAACTGGACTATAGCACTCCCGCCATAGCTGCACTTGACAGCAACAGCCAGGAAGGATTAGTGAGCTTGGATGGGATGGTCAGAATGCAGTGACTGGCCCTGACTGTGAGAGATTCTGCAAGTTTTGGAGAGTGGCAAAGAGAGGACATCCTCTTTGGCCAGAGTGCAGTCCAGAGGTATGGCAAAGGTCTGGGACAGGCACACATCTATGCACCAACATCCATGGCTCTTCTGAAAGACAAGGGTAGCAGAGATGGGAATCTCTTTCTGGAAAGGTGTGCAGCTTTTCATTCTCACCCACCTGCCCTGGGCCCAAGTGGAGGTAGGCGGGGTGGGAGCTGGTGGAGCAATGACAATCCCCAGAGTTGATTCATCCCTCAGGCTACAGGATCTTCGCTGGAACCACTCTCCCTCAAATGACATCAGACTAACAGGAAGTTATAGCCCCACCCACAAGAATTGTTCAGCCCTGCCCTCAAGGTCTTATGCCTGATTGCAGATTTATAGAGAGACTAGATCAATAAAAAGACACAGGAAAAGAATGCTGCTAGTTGCAAACAGGCTTGTCTAGGCGCAGACTGTGGAATGATTTGGCGTCACCAGGGACAAAACCAGAAAGAGAAAAAAGTGAGAAAAGAACAGATTCTGTGGTGAAGAATTACATCGAGATCTACATGAATTATTAGTCTCCAGCATATCCTTTTTAACATTCATTTCTTGCCGTCACAATTAGGGCATTTTAAATAACTAGTTTTTATATTTTAATGTATCTCAAACCTCCTAGTATGGCCCTACCTTCTCTTACTCCACTTTACCACTTGATTTCCTCTTCTTTTGTTTTAAATTTTATTTTTTCTAATGCTGCAACTCATTTCCAACCCCCACTCTAATTGTTTCTCCCCTCTCCATCTACTCAAAAACCACATTTTGTCATTAGTTACCACACATTCTTTTTTTGTTCATAAAATATACTTGTTCTCCCTCTACCCTGGCCAATCAGTGCTTATTGAGTATGGATAGAGAGGTAGCTATAGTGTATTTGCAAACTTATTTATAGGTCTTTGCTCTTCTCGTATTTTAAACCTCAAATCATAGTATCCCCCTCTTCTACTCCACTTATACCTTCCTCCAGCCTTCTTTCATTTCCAATTTGAGTTTCTCCCTGTCTTAGCCTGCACCTAACTCCTCCCTCTCAGTATTCCCCCTTACAATACAATCTCAAAATCACTTCCAGTTTCTCTAGGTATCTCTTAAACTTTTCTTTCTCTCATTTTTACCTCATACTCCCATCCCACCTCTGGTAATTTTAGCTCATATGTTGTTGATAGTGCTGTGGTGAAACTTATTCACTAATTTTGTTCCTATTTTTTTCTAATCCAATACATTTTGTAATGTATGTATGTTCTTTCATACAGCATACACACACACACACATGTATACACATATATAACTTCTGTTTAGGCTTAATACTATACACTTATCCTTTCCTGCTTCATTCTGATACCCCCCCATTTCTATATAAGATGTAAATGTTACTTTCTTTCTCTCATTGCCTTGCTCCTTCTTACTGGTACCATTGCTCTTCCCTATCACCTCCCAAAAATCACTTACAATTCAGTTAGCCAATTCATTTCTTTCCTCTCATGATAGTATTAATCTCTTTACATCATTATTACTAATGGCTCATTTATAGCTGAGAGTGTGATTGAGGTTGGGGGTTATCTTTGAGGGTGTGGGTATTTTGCCTGGCTCATTTTCAGTTGAAAGTATGATTGAGGGTGGAGGACATCCTTGAAATGTTGTTCTTCTGCCTGGATTGGTAGTCATGTTTTAGTAGCAGCTCAATAACAGTGTAGTATAAAGCATATTGGAAGGAGTGACTCTCGATCAGCTAGCTGGAGAGAAGGACCCACCAAGTAGCAACACATAAACCAAATCCAAAATACAATCAAATAGCCCAAGTAAATGGTATAAAGGGCATCCCAAAAGCAACAAGCTGAGAAAATCTAGGAGACTGCATCACTAAATCCCACAGAACTCCTACCACAGAAGGATGTCATGAAGGCACAGGGCCAAAACGGATCAATCTAAGAAGTAAAAATAAACATAAAGAGATACCTATAATGAGGAGAAAAAGAGTCCCTCATTGAACAAAAAGGAGGAATCCCCAGAAAAACAGCTAAATGATATAGAGACAATCAAACGATCAGACATGGAATTAAAAAGAATGGTTATAAGCAAGCTCAAGGAGCTCAGCAAGCTCAAAGAAAACTACAAAGAACTCCAAGGAAACTGCAAGGAACTTACTGAAAACTATACCACTATCAAAAAGGACATAGAAACTCTCAGCAAGAACCAGGAGGAAATGAAGAATACAATTTCTGAACTGAAGAACATAACAAAAGGAATTCAAAGCAGGTTAGTAGAAGCAGAGGACCAGATCAGCAAATTGGGGGACAACATGGAAAAAAATACCCAGACAGTGCAATAAAATTAAAAAGATTGAAAAAGAATGAAGAGATTTTAAGAGAGCTTCAGGACAACATGAAACATAATAATATCTCTGTATCATAGGGATACTAGAAAGAGAAGAGGAACAAGGGAGAGAAAACCTGCTTGAAAATATAATGACAGAAAACTTACCAAACTTGGTTAGAGAAAAAGCTATGCAAGTCCAGGAAACACAGAAGTTCCCAATGAAGATGAACACAAAGGGGACCACACCAACACATATCATAATTAAAATGACAACATTCAAAAACAAAGAGAATCCTAAAGGCAGTAAGAGATAAACTAATAACATACAAGGGAGCTCTGATAAGGCTATTAGCTGATTTCATAATAGAAACACTATTAGCCAGAAGAGAATGGCAAAAAATTATTCCAAGCAATGAAAAGTAAGGGCCTACAACCAAGACTATTCTACCCAGCAAGGCTCACATTCAAAATGCAAGGTGAAACAAGGAGTTTCCAAGACAAAAGAAAGCTAAAAGAATACATCTCAACCAAACCAGCATTGCAAGAGATGCTAAAGGGTCTGCTATAAGAAGAGGAAGAAAGAGAGAGGAACACAGGTACAAAGGGAAAATCACAATGAATCAGTACTTGTTAATAATAACCTTAAATCTGTATTGGTTAAATGCACCAAACAAAAGAAATAAGGTAGCTGAATGGATAAGAAAATAGGACCCATATATACGCTGTGTACAAGAGACCTGACCTACTTCAGAACAAAATATCTACACAGACTGAAAGTAAAGGGGTGGAAAGAAATAATTCAAGCAGATGGACATGAAAAAAAAAAGCTGGGGTAGCAATACTTATACAAAATGGATTTCACAACAAAGACCATTAAAAAGCCAAAGAAGGACATTTCATAATACTTAAGTGAACAATCCATTAAGAAAATATAACCCTTGTAAACATATGCAACAAATATAGGAGCACCTAAATACATAAGAAAAATCTTGAAAAACTTCAGGAAGAATATAAATATCACACTCAGTAGGATATTTTAATACTACATTGTTGTCAATGGACAGATCTTCCATGCAAAGAAAAATCAAGGACATTATGACCTTAAACAACATTCTAGATCAAATGGACTAAACTGCTATATACATTTCACCCCAAGGAAGCAAAATATACTGGTTTTTTTTTTTCAAATGCATATGGAACATTCTCAAAGATAGATCACATGGTAGGACACAAAGCAAGCCTCTATAATTTAAGAAACTTGAAATTGTATTGAGCATCATCTCAGATCACAACAGCCTGAAAATAGAAATCAACCTCAAGGAAAAAAACTCCAAAGATTCAAATTCATGGAGACTGAACAATATGCTAATTAATGATTGGGTTAACAATGAGATCAAAGGAGAAGTCCAAAAGTTTCTGGAAACAAATGAAAATGAACACACAACAGCTCAAAACCTATGGAACACCAAGAAGGCAGTCTTCAGAGGGAAGTTACTAGCAATACAGGCCTACTTAAAAAGGATAGAAAAATCTCAAACAACCTAACCCTAGAGCTACAAGAACTAGAGGAATAATAACAAAGCCCAGAGCAAATAGAAGGAAGGAAATAATCAAAATCAGAGCAGAATTACATGACATAGAGACTAAGAGAACAATTCAAAGGATCAATAAATCCAGGAGCCAGTTCTTTGAAAAGATAAACAAAATTGACAAGCCCTTAAACAGACTCATCAAGAAAAAAGAAAAAGGACCCAAGTAAGCAAAAGCAGAAATGACAGAAGAGAAATCACAACTGATACCACAGAAATACAAAGGAATTAAGAAACAACTATGAATAGCTATACGATAAGAAATTTGAGAACCTGAGTGAAATGGACAAATTTTTGGAAACATATAATCTTCAAAAACTAAATCAAGAAGAAGCAAAAGCCTGAATAGACTGATAACAACTAGTGAAATTGAAGCAGTAATAAAAAAACTTCTGGTACACAAAAGTCCTGGACTGGATAGCTACGTAGGTGAATTTTACCCAACATTTAGGGAAGAACTCCCATCCTTCTTAACTTATTCCAAATAATCAAAGGAGAAAGACTCTAAAACATTTTCTATGAGACCCATATTACTCTAATTCCAAAACCAGGTCAAAATACAACAAAAAATAAAACTACAGGCCAAAATTGCTGACGAACATAGATAATAAAATCTTCAACAGAATATTGCCAAACCAGATTCAGGAATACATCAAAAAGCTCATACACCATGATCAATGGGATTCATCCCAGGAATGCAAGGAGGGTCTAATATTTGCAAATCAATATATTTAATTTATGACATAAACAAAATGAAATACAAAAGTCATATGATCATCTCACTAGATGCTGAAAAGCATTGGAGAAAGTACAGTACCTATATATGATTAAAAAAAACAACAACACTGAGCAAAGTGAGAACAGATGGAGCATAACTCAACATGATAAAGACCATATATGAGAAACCTGCAGCCTATTAAAACATACTCAATAGGCAAAAATTAAAAGCCTTCCCCTTAAGATCAGGAAAAAGACAAGTCTCTCCACTCTCTCCACTTCTATTCAACATTGTCTTAGAAGTTCTAGCCACAGCAATCAGACAAGAAAAAGGAATCAAATACATCCCAATTGGAAAGGAGGAAGTAAAACTGCCATTATTTTCAGATGACATGATAGTGTACATACAAAACCTGATAGACTCCACCAAAAAATGACTTGATCTAATAAGTAAATTTGGCAAAAGAGCTAGATATAAAGTCAATATGTAGAAATCAAAGGTATCTTCGTACATCAACAATAAAACATCAGAGATAGAAACTAGAAAAAAACATCCCATTTACTATAGCAACAAGAAAAATAAAGTACCTAAGAATAAACTTCATCAAGGAGATAAAAGACCTACACTTGGAAAAGTACAGAACACTGAAGGAAGAAATTAAGGAAGATACAAATAAATGGAAGCTTATACCATGCTCATGGATGGGAAAAATTAGCATCATTAAAATGGCCATACTACCCAAAGCAATTTATAGATTCAATGCAATCCTTATTAAAATACCAATGGCAGATCTAGGAAAAATACTCATAAACTTTATATGGAGCCAAAAATGACCATGAATAGTCACAGAAATCTTGAGAAAAAAGAATAAAGTAGAAGGAATCATAATATCAAATATCAATATTACAAGGCCACTGTAATAAAAAAAAGTTTTATACTGGCATAAGAGTAGACATATTGATTGATAGAACAGAAATAAACCTGTGTCTTTATGATCAACTAATTTTCAACGAATGGGGAGGAAACATAAAATGGAGTTACAATAGTTTCCTCAATAAGTGGTGTTGAAGAATGGGACTAGGACATGCAAAAAAATAAAACTAGACCACCAACTTACACCATACACCAGAATAAACTGAAGATGGATGAAAGACTCAAATGTAAGCTGTGCCACCATAAAATTCCTAGAGGAAACCATAGGCAGTAAAATTTCAGATATCCCATGCAGTAATATTTTCAACAATATTGTTCCTGGGGCAAGATAAATAAAGGAACAAATAAATAAATGGGACTACATCGAACTAAAATGTTTCTACTAAGTTAAAGAAAATATCAGCAAAATGAAAAGGGAAATGTATGGAAAAATATATTTGCCAATAATATCAAAATATGTAAAGAACTTAAATGATTCAACACCAGGAAGACATCCAACCAGTTAAAAATGGGCAAAAGACCTGAACAGACACTTTTCTGAGGAAGACATACAAAGGGCCCATAGACATATGAATGAATGTTCAACATCACTAACTGTTAGAGAGATGCAAATTGAAACCACAATGAGATACCACCTCACACCTGTCAGAATGGCCATCATCAACAAATCAACAAAAAACAAATGCTGGCAAGGATGTGGAGAAAAGGGATCCTAGTGGTGCAGCCACTATGGAAAACAGTATGGAATTTCCTCAAAAAACTAAAAATGCAACAGCCTTTTGACCCAGCAATTCCACTGCTAGGATTATACCTGAAGAATCCTGAAACACTAATTTAAAAACCTATGCACCACTATGTAACCATTTATAATAGCCAAGTGCTGGAAATAGCCTAAGTGCCCATCAGTAGATGGGTGGATCAAAAAGCAATGGTACATTTACACAATGGAATACTACACAGCAGAAAGAAAGAACTCCTTCCTTTCACAACAGCATTAATAGAATTGGAGAGTATTATGCCAAGTGAAATAAGCCAGTTGGCAAAACACAAATACCGTAGGATCTCACTTATAAGAGAAGCCTAATGAACAAAACAAGCAAAATAGAACCAGAGGGATGGA
Source organism: Noctilio leporinus (assembly GCA_004026585.1). Lineage (NCBI taxonomy): Eukaryota > Metazoa > Chordata > Mammalia > Chiroptera > Noctilionidae > Noctilio > Noctilio leporinus. Next base: position 163,726 of record PVIW01000498.1, read on the forward strand.
AACAGACTGGCAGTGACCTGAGGGGAATGGGCAGGGGGAAGGGGGAAAGAAGGGAGAGAGTTTAGTCAAGGAACATTTATAAATGACCCTTGGATGTGGACAACAGAATGGGGATTGGCTGTGGGAGCAGGGGGTAATTTGGACAGGGGAGAGCATGGGTTGCAGGATTGGGGCTGGCAGGAGATTGGGACTACTGTAAAATAACAATATAAAGAGACCAAAAATAAAATAAAAGTAATAAAATAAAAAATTTGAAAAAAATAATGCTAGGGAAGGAAAAATGCAAAATGAGCCTAGAGCTCTAAAAACAAAATGATGGGTGTGTAAAGTAGACATAGGAACCCTCCCCAAAATAGCACTCAATAGATGACCTTATAACAATTTGAGCAGAAAAATAAATAATATAATATTAGAGTATAACCCAAAGCATAAAACAAACATCTGTGAGGCCATATTGATATAAATGATTGATTGAATAAATAAGCATAGAGAAATCTCCTGCGTAAAAAAAATCACAATTAATTTATATAATTATTTCCCCTTCAAGGATTTAAAACATAAACACCTTCCCTATAAGTGTGGGCACACATGGTGACTTCCTTTTAAATAGTGCATTATCAGAGGAAGAAATTGTACAGTGGAGAAATCTGATAAACACTATCTGAGCCAAGGTCAAGGTTAATATCAATAGTAATGTCATATTGATGCATTACTCTTCTTGATGTGATATGATGAGAATGGTACTTTTCCTCTGTGGTCTTTCTCCCAAAAGCCAATAACCTCAGTTCAATCATAAACAACAACAACAACAAAAGTCAGACCAATCTCAGTTGAGGTACATCCTACAGAATACCTGACCGGTACTCCTGAGAACTATCACATCCAAAACAAAGAAAGTCTGAGAAACTATTACAGCCAGGAGGAGTGTAAGGAGACATCATGATAAAATGTGATATAGTGTCCTGGATGGGATCCTGGAACAGAAAAAGGACATTAGGTAAAAACTAAGAAAATCTGAATCAGGCATAATCATTTATCAGTTATTATCTACTAGTTGTAATAAGTGTATCTTATTAATGGTAGATGATACTAACGGAAATAGAATGTGGAGAATATTGAGATAGCCTGAACTATCTTTGAAACTTTTTGTAAATATACAACTTTTCAAAAGTTAAACATGTAAAACAAAACAAAACACCAATGTCTTCAGACAGACATCTCTAGAGTCTCAGATTTAATTTGAGGTGGAGCATGTATGTTTTCAAAGAGCCCCAGATGGTTCTAGTGAGCATCAAATGAGGATTAAAATTTATTTGAGACAGTCCCAAGGCACAACTTTTTCTTTCCAACAGATCCTAAAATTTGCCTTTTAGTTTACAAATCTGCACTTTTCCCAAAGGTCCTTGCTATGAGTGATCAGCAAAAGCATCTCTTTGAATCAAAATTTCTGAGAATTTAAGACTGATTGCTTTGAGAAAATTCAGAAAATTTTAAATTTAATAGTATGCCATGATGTCAACTAACAAAATCTCATATAGTCTATTAAATTAAACAAAAATTTTTTAATTTACTTTTTTAAAATTTATTAACTGAGATTATGTTCCAGGAGGATATTTCAATCCCAGAATTATGGGACCTTAAAAGTGGCTATTGAAATGACCACCTGTTTTAATACAAGTTACCTGTGGCAAGTGTTTTTCTTTCTATGCCCATGTTTGGTTTTGAAATCATAGCAGATCAATATTAACAGACACAAGTGAAAGGGACAGAATCATAAACCTTTGAGATGATTCAGTCTAGTGGTTTTCCTCTGTGCCACATATTATTTGGAAGGTTTCTTTGATGTTTAGGTGGATTGAGTTCCATAATTCCATGCTGGTTCAATCAAAGCAGCAGCTGCTATGTAACCACTTTGTGTGTGTGTTTGTGTGCTCCCACATAGTATTTCATTTTGAAAAATAGTTCTGATGCTAAAAAAAAAAAAGAAGAAAGAAAGAAAGAAATTAAGCCACCAAAGTAAGTAGTCCAGGATTCCTGGATTTGCAGATGAAGTGCCTGAGGCTCAAAAGAGTCAGAGCATGTGGTTCTCATGTCCAGTTCTGTGTACAGAGTGCATGCAATGGTTTCTAGCCTTGATCTCAACATGAATATCAATAATGGAAGCTAAGCAACACTTTATAAGGTCTTGTATCTGTGTCTTTCTGATAGCCAGGTTAAGCTCATTTTATGACCTCAAAATTATTCAAATGCTAACACTGTTTTAATTTTTGTCCATTTTTCATCCTTCTCAGGCATCGTACCATGTCCTTAAAAGACAGGTTCTATGATGTTTCTTTGGTATGGATACTTATTTCAATTGTATGTTGGGCCCAATTGAAATAAGACAAATGTAATATGTATGTGAATCCTGCATATCTGACTGTGCTGATTTCACCAATAAAACACAGTATAAAGTCTTCTTAGTTGTGCCTGGGAATTGGTAGGGTATGCTGAGCTCAGGTTATGTTCCTCTCTCTAAAGAGAAGCCTTTTAAATACTCGTTTAAAAAAAAAAAAAGATTTTATTCATTATTTTTAGAGAGAAAGACAGAAAGGGAGAAAGAAAGGGAGAAAAACATCAATATATTATTTCCTTTCACCTGCCTCCAGCTATGGACCTGGCTGGAGACCTAGCTGGCAACCTGGTTATGTGCCCTGACTGGGAATTGAACCAGCGACCTTTGGGTTTGCAGGCCAACACCAATCCACGGAGCCGCCAGCCAGGGCTAAACCCCCATTTTAAGATTCTTGGACCAGATCTAACCCAATTGGTTACAAAGTTGTCAGCATATATATTGCAGAAAACTCTGGGCAAATGGCATCTTAGAAATGTTACCTATTTAACACAATAAAGTTTGAAGCTAATTAACTCCAACAAGATGATTCAACTCCTGACACTCAAGAGTCCCCTTGGCTTAACTTTCAACAAGCATACCAATGCATAATGAGCTTTGGACTGTCTGGTGGGTACACTTCATAAAGCTTTAGTGCTTGAAAAACTCTAAACTACACAAACACAGCCATGCCTTTATTATTACCAGTTTCTGAATATGATTGAGGAGAAAATGCCATTGTATTTTTTAAAAAAACCCTTTAATAAAATAGAACTAGCTGATAGAATATGGCCCTGAGGTGACTTAACTGTATAACTTAGAAAAAGTTCTCAAGACTAAATTAAGCTTAGTTTCTGACTCAGCATTTTATAAGCTAATAGCTGAACACCTACTTAGGCTTTATTAAAAGCCCTTGAGAGAACTGTAATTGTGTCCCTAAAACATTTTTAAAGAGTTTAAAATGTCTAGAAAGAAAAAAATACTGGGCATTGTAAGTACATTTTGTTGAAAATCTCATTTAATTTTACTCAATATGAGTTGAGTTGTAACTTAGAGGTAAAAATTAGTGAGGAAGTAGAAAAAAACAATGCTTCATTGCTTAGAAAATATGCACCAACTTCTGTAGGTTTTCTAGATATCTGAGCCTTATAACTTTATTGATTACTTCTTTATCCCAAATAATTTTTATATAAAAGGGCATCTGCATACTTCATTTCACAGAATATAGTAATCATAATCATACCATTAATATGTTGAAGGCATGATCTCATGTTATAAGTTCTGGGTTCAAATTCAGGCTCTGTAGCTTGCTAACTCTGTAAACTCCAGCACTTTATTTACCTTCTGTAATCCTTCAGAGTCCTCATATATAAAATGGGAACAATTATAATACATAGCTAACAGGTGTGTTGTAAGGACTGGACTAGAATAATCCATGCAAACCACTTTGTGCCTGGTATGTAGTATTAAAAATCATACTCAACTGGCAAAAGCTAAAAGCCTTCCCCTTAAGATCAGGAATAAGACAAGGGTGTCCACTCTCTTCACTTCTACTCGACATAGTTTTGGAAGTTCTAACCATAGCAATCAAGTAAGAAAAAGGAATTAAAGACATCCAAATTGGAAAGGAGGAAGTAAAACTATCATTTACAGATGACATGATAGTATATATAGAAAACCTTATAGACTCCACTAGAAAACTACTTGACCTAATAAGTGAATTTGGCAAAATAGCTGGATACAAAGTCAATATCCAGAAATTGAAGGCAGTTTTGTACACTAACAATGAAACATCACAGAGAAAAACTAAAAAATAAATGCCACTCACTGTAGCAACAAGAAAAATAAAGTACCTAGGAATAAACTTAACCAAGGAGATAAAAGACCTGTCCTTGGAAAACTACAGAACACTGAAAAACAAATTAAGGAAGATACAAGTAAATGGAAGCATAAACAATGTTCATGGATTTGAAAAATTAATATAATTAAAATGGTGATACTATCCAAAGCAACTTATTGAGTCAATGCAATCCTTATTAAAATACCAAATACCAAATACATATTTCAGAGATTTAGAATAAATACTTCAAAAATTTACATGGAGTCAGAAACAACCAAGAATAGCCACAGCAATTTTGAGAAGAAGAAAAAAATGGGAGGAATCACAGTACCAGATATAAAACTATATTATAAAGTTATTGTAATCAAAACAGTCTGGTACTGGCATAAATATAGACAGATAGTTCAATGGAACAGAATAGAGAACCCACAAATAAACCCAGGACTCTATAGTCAACTAATTTTCAACAAATGGGGATGAACCATACAATGGAGTGACAATAGCCAAGTGGTGTTGGGAGAATTAGAGACATGCAAAAAAACAAAAACAACAACAACAACAAAAAACCAACTTACACCATACACCAGAGTAAACTTAAGGTGTTTAAAACACTTAAACATAAGCACTGGCTGGTGGCTCAGTGGATAGGTGCCAGCCTGCAAATCCAAAGGTTGCTTCCCAGTCAGAGCTCATAACCAGGTTACAAGCCAGGTCTCCAGCCAGGTCCATAGCTGGAGGTAGGTGAAAGGCAACCATACATTGATGTTTCTTTCCCTTTCTTCCTCCCTCCCTGCCCTTATCTCTAAAAATAATGAATAAAAAATCTTAAAAAATTAAAGACTTAAGCATAAGCTGTGTCACCATAAAAGTTCTAGAGGAAAACGTAGGCAGTAAAATTTCAGATTTACCATGCAGCAACATTTTCACCAATACTTCTCCTTGGGCAAGAGAAATAAAGGAGCAAATAAGTAAATGGGACTACATTAAATAAAAAGTTTCTGCTCAGCTAAGGAAAACAGCAGCAAACTAAAATGGGAAACATCCATATGGGAAAACATATTTGCTAATGATATTTCAGACAAGGGTTTTATCTCCAAAATATATAAAGAACTTACATGACTCAATACTAGGAAGACAGACAACCCAATTAAAAAATGGGCAAAGAATCTGAACAGACACTTCTCTGAGGACATACAAAGGGCCCATAGTCATATGAAAGAATGCTTAGCATCACTAGCCATCAGAGAGATGCAAATTAAAACCACAATGAGGTACCACCTCACACCTGTCAGAATAGCAATCATCAACAAATCAACAAACAACAGTGTTGGTGAGGATGTGGAGAAAAGGGAACCCTAGTACATTGCTGGAAGGAATGCAGATTGATATAGCCTCTATGGGAAACAGTATAGAATTTCCTCAAAAAACTAAAAATGGAACCGCCTTTTGACCCAGCAATTTCACTGCTAGGTGTTTGTATACCCAAAAGCCCTGAAACACCAATTCAGAAGAGCCTATGCACCCCTATGTTTATTAGCAGTGCTATTCACAATAGCCAAGTGCTAGAAACAGCCTAAATGCCCATCAGTGGATGACTGGATCAAAAAACTTTGGTACTTTTACATGATGGAATACTACATAACAGAAAGAAAGAAGAAACTCCTACCTTTTGTAATAGCATAGTTGGAACTGGAGAATATTATGCTTAGTGCAATAAGCCAGGAAGCAAAAGATAAATACCATATGATCTCACTTAGTACAGGAGACTAATGAACAAACAAACAGACAATGGAAAGAACCCAGAGACATGGCGGGGCAGGGGGGAGCAGAATGACTGTGACCAGAGGGGATGAGGGAGGAGGGAGGAAGAAAGGGTGAGAGAAGGGGTAGGGTTTAGATGAGCTAGTGTGGAGGATCCATGGACATGGACTAAGAGGTGGGGATTGACTGTGGGAAAGAGGAGGGAGGATAGGGAGAGCAATGGGAGAAAAATGAAACAATTGTAATACAACAATAATAAATCAATAAAATACTGTAAAAAAAAGAGAAGCATGTAGTATATAATAAATATAATTCCTGTCACTATTTGTATGGTTATGATTTAATATATAGCCCAATTTTGTGTTTGCCTATCTGTCAGACTGTCAGATACTGCTTTTTTTTTTTTTTTCTTTTCATTTTTTGTCATTCTTCTCACCTCATATGGCTTCCTCAAATCCTTCTATAACCTGCTTCTAATCTTCCATGGATTGGAAAACTAGATCAGAAAGTTCATTGAGTATAATGGATTCAGATTAAAAGTTAAGCCTTTGGGTTTAACATAGGAGTTTAGAGCAAGTCCTTTGGCTCTGAGTCAATTTTTATTTTAGGGTTTGGGAATTTGTTATATGGAAGTTGGTAGAAATTTGATTTATTGTTAAATGTGCTTAATATTCACATACTTATATACATACAGCTTAATTCTACATGATTTCTCATTACACATAGCCTACACATTTTATTTTAGCAATATAAAACTGAGATGTTCCCTTTATTTTAATATATAATTGCTTGTAGCTTTAAAACAACTGTGTTATAGAGAATAATAGGTATTATACAGAATATTTTTGTATTTTTTCAGTAATATTACAGAGTTCATTTTTTCATATAAAATGAATATTCCAACAACTGTTAAAATGATTTGAAAAATGAGAGAAAAGATTTACAGCTAATTTTACCATTCTAACACACGGATAATTTCTGGTTCTATGCATTCTCCTCTAGTTCTTATGCATAAACACATAAACTCATATCATTTTGACAGGAGAGCATAAATTTATAAAGGCTAAGAATAACATGTTTTCCTCATAATATCTGAAAAACGTTTACCTGGATGTTATAGATTTGAAAACAAAGAATTCTTTTCAATCATGAACTTAATACTTAGCTAATAAGATGTTCTCTTTTTAGTGGCTTTGTTAGTTAATCTCAGACAAAAAGAGACAAAAAAGAGTGATGGTAAAAAATATTTCAATATCATAAATATGAAAGCATATTTAGAACCATTTCTCTCCATGCTTTTTAATCACATACGGACACCAATTATTTGATGAAAGATGAAAAATATTTTTCTTAAAGACTATTAGCATCACACAGTGTTTAATCAAACTAAAATAAGACACTGGGAAGTGATTATATTCAGCATATATATACATATATACATATACATTTACATACAAAACACACTAGAAATTTTAATTGTGTCGATATTTGTTTAATCTCATGGACTTCTCCCACGTCTGGCTGAAAACTTTCAATAGTCAGAGTATAGTATCACTAAGTTGAGAGTGGTTTTGACTTGAGTACCCACCTGTGTTCAATAACATTGTCTCTGAAGGACTCAATATTTTAGACTGACAAAATCCTGACCTAGATATTCTAATAATGTATAAACTGAAAAGAGAATGGACAAACCATTGTGCCAGAGGTAGAGGAAAACATTTGTAAAAATAGGAGATGGAGGGAATCTCATTTATTTTTAAATCTTGGCGTTTTCTTAAGTAATGTGTTATCATTAAATTAAAAATAAGGTGATATATATAAAATCTATGAATGATTTAGAAGAGCTGTTAACTAAAGGCTGCATCATATTTTAATCAACTGTGTTTAAAATATATAAGCTCTAAACATTTTACACATCATACTATCTATATTTAGTGTCACATTTGGCCTTAATTTAAATGTACCTTTAACAGTTGCCTTTGGGAGAATCTAATTCCACAAATTGCTGATGTCTGTTAGTGTGGCCAGGAGTTCAGAGCAGGCCAAGTGTTTGCCCTGACTCTTACTGACCTTGAAGGGTTGTGGACTGAGAAGTGTTTTCTTTGGTGCCAGGAGCCAATAAAGTATATTTTCCCACTGGCCTCTTCTCCCAGTTGCTGCCTTTCTCTCTATTCCCTTCAACCTCCATCTTTCTGACTCTGGCCTAGCCACATCATCTTGACTATCTTGGTTCCTGACTGGGTCTTCATTTAGTAGTTTCACTTTTTTTTTGTTTTTAACTTTAAACTGTAAACCAAGTCACCTAGTTATCACTGTTCAAATGGAAAAGTTATAATCCCTTCTTTTAGCAACTTTCTTCTTTATATTGGCCATAAATCTATTTTCTTATTTGGATAATAAATGACATAAAATCCACTTGTATCCCTGAAGCTCACATCAGTGATCCTCTAGTCCAGCTGAAAACAACTCCCTGGTTCACCATGATAAATTCATTAAGCAAGCATATTTCAGGTCATAAGTTTCTGATAAAGTGAGTTCATGAGGAAAATACAATTAGACCTGAATTTTTCAGACTCCAGAGCCATCTATAAATATAAAATAGCTGCTTTTCATAGCTCCCAATCCTCTAACTTTCCATATTGGAATTGACAGCTGCTATGCAATCTACAAAAATATATCCGATTTTTTATGACATCTACCTTTTGGATTTTGACCAAAGAAATACTCCATTAAGTATCATCATTGGTTTGGAGTTTACAAAGGATATTTGATTTTTTTGTTGCAGGTCACTATGCATCATTTCATCTCAGGCTTGACTTGGGAGTTACTAAAGGAATCAAACTATCAAGTTCTTCACCCTTTCACATATCATTGTAGAAATAGTGGTTGGCAGTACACTTATCCAATGATATCTTTTTCTCCCAGGGACTTAATAATGCAGATTCTACTGCATTTTACTCTCATGTCACTATTTAGTCATTGCTTTTATTTTCTTTCTAACTTCTTTGCTTATTATTTCCTGCATTCTTCATGTCAAAACCATTTTACAATCATTTATTGTTTTGCTAATGCCAGGATAAATGCTCACTCAGTGATGAAAAGAACAATACAAGACATAACTGAAACTCAGAAAATAAATAAAACTAATGTGTTGGAGAAGATCATTGGTCATGGCTCATTCAGTCTTATTAGATGTGTGGAGGACAGTTAAAGAAGAGTGCAGCAATGGGAAATAATCCGGTAAAAATCTGACATCAGAAAAGTCTGGCATAAGGGGAAAGAAGCAGCCCATGGAAACTAAGTTTAAAGGATAGACTTTTGTATTTATATTGAGCCATGACCACTTTTTAGGAGAAACTAGCCTCCCACAGTATAGTGTCAAGAAATAGGATCTTAGGCTGAAAATAAAATTTAAAAGAATAGAGAGACTGATTATTAAAATGGCCACAATTGGCCCTGGCTGGTGGCACAGTGGATAAGGCACGAGCTTGCGAACCCAAGGGAAGCTGGTTCAATTCCCCTGTCAGGGCACATAACCAGGTTGAAAGCCAGTCCGTAGCTGGAGACAGGTGAAAGGCAACCATACATTGATGCTTCTCTCCCTTTCTTCCTCCCTCCCTGCCCTTCTCTCTAAAAGTAATTAATAAAATCTTTTTTAAAAAAGGGGGTGGGGCCACAATTGTTTCTGTCTCCCTGTATCCACACTATCAGCAACATGACTTCACTTTTCCCATCAAGAATTAGAGTTCAAGCTCTGGCTGGTGGCTCAGTGGATAAGGCACCAGCTTGTGAACCCAAAGGTCACTGGTTCTATCCCCAGCCAAGGCATATAACCATGTTGCAAGCCAGGTCTCCAGCCAGGCTGCATAGCTGGAGGCAGGTGAAAGACAAACCATACATTGATATTACTCTCCCTCTCTGCCCCCCTTCCCCTCTCTCTAAAAATAATAAAAATCTTTAAAAAAAAATGAAAAGAATTAGAGTTCATTTCACCATCTCTTGAATCTGCTCTGACTCTGTGTCTTGGGACTTGCTTTGACCAATAGAACATGGGTGAATTGACTGTAGTAGGCCTATTCTAAACCTAACCATTGAAAGACCTTGCATGTTTCTTCTTGCTTACCTGGATCCTGCACACTACCAGGGGAAGAGTTCCAGTGTAGCTTGCTGCAAGGTGAGAAACCTTTTGGAGGACAGGAAGCTGTGCCTAGACTGCCCAGTCTCAGCTGTCCTGTAACTGGATCCCATATGCATTAGTAAATACTAGACAAGATTAGACACTTATTTTAAATTGCTAGTTGTAGAGTCATATGCTTGACAAATGGTGCTTTATCATGCTTAAGAAATGCCACTAAACAACTAAATATTAAGATGACTTATTCATCATAGCTAATTGCTACAAGTCCATTTACTGAAATAGGTTGTACACAGTTGAATTCTATATCAGAAGATGAGATACATTCAACATCACTGTGATACCAAATGAATATTGACCAACCAACCTATGAGAAGAGGAGTCTATTTCTTCTTCCAGAACATGGGCCTCTTTCTGGATTTAGGATAAGCTTGCAAGGCACAGCTCTAGACTCCAGAGTGTGGAAGAAATCATAGACATTGTTACTGAAAGCTGTATTTTGAGAAAACCAAGTGAACTAACCTACCTCCATTTATTAACACTATTTTTTTTAAAGGGAAGTGGCCCAAAAGAAGTTAAATGGTAGAAATTTGCAATCCAAGATTTTAAATACTAAATACTTGTACTCCAAGATTTTTAAATACTGGTTAAGGGTTTTGCTAACCAAATATGTTTACATAACAAAAGATGGCAAGTTTGGCAAGGATGTGGAGAAATTACAATGCTTGTATAACATCCTTAGGGATATCAAATGGTACAGCCACTATATTTTTAACTATATACAGTTAAAAATAGAACTACCAATTGTATGTTCTAACAATTTCACTACTGGGTAGATATCTAAAGATATCAGGATCTTGAAGAGACATATGCACTGTCATATTTATTGCAGTATCATTCACAATAGCCAAGATATAGAAACAACCTAAATGTTCGTTGACAGAAGAATGGATTAAAAAATGTGATATATGCATACACTGGAATATTATTTAGCCTTAAAGAAGAAAGAAATTCTACCATATGCAAAATATGGGTGGACCTGGAGGAAATTATGCTAAGTAAATAAACCTATCAAGAAGGATAAATGGAACATGATTCCACTGATATTAGGTATCTAAAATAGTCAAACTTATAAAAACAGAGACTAGATAGTGATTGTCAGAGGGACAGGAAAATGGGGAGTTCAATATTTACAGTTTCTGTTATACAAGATGAATAAGTTCTAGAGATATGCTGTATAACATTATGCCTGTAGTTAATAATACTATATTATGCACATAAAAATTTGTCAACAGGATTGATTTAATGTTAAGTGTTTATATTACAATAGAAAAATATTTCAAAAAATGATCAGTGTAATTAAGCTAATGTGACTTTCAGTTGATTTTTCCACATTAACATAGATTTTTGAGATTTAACAGTTGGAAATAGGTTATCATTAAATTTCAGATTAGAAAAGGCTCATAGAAATTATGAAGTACAGTTTGTCATTTTGTCATTGTTATGAAGGGTTCTGGTTAGGTCCTATAAATAGTAAATGGTAGAACTTGCTATACCATTCACCCATTTCACCTCATTTAGTGCTTTGCTTACATAATCTAATGAGCTCTTTCAAAAGTTAAATTAGTAGAGAATATTTACCTCCAGGCAAAAGTAAAAACAGATATGGATTTATTTTACAAAAATTATCTACCTTGAAATTTCTTTCTGTTCTTCCTCAGGCATGATTATTATTACTGGTCCAACAGAAAAAGTCACTGCTAAGACATTTTCCCCTACAATATTTTTAAGAGCCCCAGGATCTATTACTTATTAATTAGTAAGCCACAACTTAGATTCGTCTTAGGAAAAAAGAACAGAAAACTCATCACAATTTTTTTTCAACCTAATGAAAAGAAGACTGCTGGAATAACTTAATAATGTACCCTTATATCATGAAGCATTTGTACATTAGCATTGGTTACCAAATTTTGTGGTGTGTGTGAGCGCAGGTGAGTGTGTACATAAGCATAGGGTTAGACACAATGAGAGAAAAGAGGATGAGACTTAGTGCTCTCTGGTGGCTTGGGAGTCAGTTAATTGTGGCATGATGACATGAACATAAGAATAAATTATGCTACTCTCTTAGTTCAGGATCTATGACAAAATGCCATAGACTGGAGGCAGAGAGGCTTAAACAACAATCAACATTCATTTCTCACTCTTCTGAAGGCTGGAAAGTCCAGGATCAAAGTACCAGCAGATCCAGTGTTTGCTCCCTGCTTTGCAGATGACTGTCATCTTTTATCTTCCTGAGGACTCCATTCTCATGACCTAATTACCTTCCAAAGATTCCACCTCCTAATTGGGGGTGTCAAGATTTCAGCATATAAATTTTGAGGGAGGACACAAACATTCAGTTTGTAATAGCTACTATATATTGCTTTATATATGGAAACCATGAAATGCTTATACAGCAATTGCAATATGACAGCATAAGATCGGTATAACCTAGGGTGGCTTAAGAAATCCTTGTTTTCAAAAAATACGGGGGGTTTTATTCTGAAGGAGGAGAGGAGAAGAACTATCATTAAGGATCACAAACTAGAATTCAATTCCAGGAGAAGGAAAAAATAAAGGCAAAAGTTTAGCCTGTCACTCTGAATATTCAATGAGAAAACAGGGTGACCTATTTGAATAGAGCAGTAGAAGGAATAATGTTAAATTAGCAAGACTGGACAAGATTAATGGGACTATTTCTGCTCCAGCATGAAGAATTAGGCTATCATTTTATGAGCAAACATAACCTGAGCAAATGGATGCTGTAAACCAAGTTAATACCATCATTGGCAGACTAATAGTTGCTCACCACCTCCAACATACCCTAAGCTTCACTGATATTTTAGTCATTAACAATGTGGCAGTTCATTGTTCCACTCTCATTAAATCTAATCAGTCCAAATATACTAATGCAATAAGAGGCTGGAAGGATAACTAGCATGTAGACTCCTGTACCATCTCCCACAGGGGACGACGATACTTGTCATCAAGGAAAGACACCGCTTATTTCCAAGGGGCCCTGGTGCAGTTCCTTTGCCTTGGATAAGCTCTCATCTTTGTCAGTCTGGGAAATCACAGATTTTTATTTTAGATTTTCCAGGTATTTCGTGGACTCTTCCATAGTTTTCACTGAGCTGCCAGGTTTTTGTTTTGTATTTTTTGTTTTTGTTTTTAACTCTAGTTTTGCTTCTCACTCTACCACTCCTTATAGTACAGAGGAGCCACTCACTAACTGCTGAGTGTACTGTTGGGTGTAGATTTCTTTTATCAGGCATTCTCCTAGGCCCTCAGCATATTGCTGTAAAGACAGTGAAAGTTCATTGTACAGTTAAGGAACTGAATATGTTCAGTGACCATGGGATGTTAAAATAGAAGGAAAGTAAAATTCTAACCTTTCCTGTAATGAGTTCCAAGAATAATATTACACATAAGAGCATCATTATATATTTAATCTGGGTAAATTCCTATTAGGTAAGTACTGAAGTAATTACCCAATTTATCACAGATATTTATCTCCTGGCCATCTTTGTCTTAATGCTTTGAGACTCTCCGCAATAATTCATACAACTGCAGGAACAATTTACTGGAAAAAATGCAGTTTTTATTGTGACAAAGCATTTTTTTGGTCCTTGGTTTCCCCTCAATGGTGTCTTCCCTCTGTGCTCTGCACCTCACATTGTTCTCACCGGACTCCGATTCAAATGTTCCAGGTGACTTAGTAATGACTCAGTTCCTGAGACAGCTCAGAGGCAAATGAGTCATCTTGTCACATTTCGTCTTAATGTTTGTTCCACAAACCAGAGGCCCCAGCCAACAAGAAATAACACAAAGCCAGGTTATTCATGCACTTGGCTGTTAATATTTGCTCCTGATTTAAGAAGAGTCATCAAACGATATGAATAAAACTTTACCTAACAGGCCTTTGTTGCTACTGTAATGTATGTAATTATCATAACTGTCAGCTTTGTGTCAGACTTTTGGGAGGCCACAATATAAGTATGATCTTACATAGGGAGCACGATAGTAGAACAGTTAAAAATGGTAGCTGTAGAGTTAAATTGTCATTAAAACTTAAATCCAAATTTTGTTAGTTATGTCACCTTGAGCCAGTTGTTTAAACTCCTCAGTTTCTTTATCTCTACACTGGGTGAAGTAATAGTTGTTGTAAAGACTAAATGAAGTGTTTGGCATACATTAAGCACTCAGTAAATGCCAACTAGTCCTACTTTTATAATCTCCAATTAGAATTAGCCCAGTTTTAAAGTCAAAGAGGGTCAGGCTGAGAGCCTGCTGCTACTTTTGAACATTATGATGGTTTTTGCACTGATAGCAAAGACAAAGGTAAGCACAGGTTGAGTTGCAAAATGTCACTAACCCTGAATTAGAGATGCATCTATTGTATGGGATTATCAGAGTGAATGTTTTACCCAGGCCACTGGAAGAGTGAGTCAGGTATTAATTGTCAGCATCCATTTAGGTTAGTCAATGCCCCCTGCACTGATTATGTAATACTTTGACTCTCATACCAAAACGTTAGTTTCAAAATAAGTTATGTTGTTGTTAATCCTACTTGGATAGAAATGGAGATGTTTGAGAAATTTCTAAGTAGGAAAAAGGTTATTGTGAGGTTACCTATTGGTGGGAAGCTTCAGAAAGCAATAAATCCATTGGCCATCTATTCCTTTTATTTTTCTCTCAGAACACACATGGGTTCTTTTCATGGAGTTTCCCTATCTTCTTGACATACTACCTTCATATCATGGCTTTCTCAGAACTTTTACTTTTTTTCTTTTCAAGACTATTATCTTTTCTCTATTCTTCCTTTATGTCTTTCTCTTACTCTGAATTGTTTCCATTCTGCTGTGTCATTTAGATCAGATTTCTGAGGAGGAAATCAGAGAAGCTAGCCTCATTTCTTTCAGAAGTTGGCTGATCTATATGTTGCTTATCTCTTATTAACTGGTCATATCAGCTCTGTAGCCAGGGCCAGGGAGGAGGCTGTGTTACACATTACAAAATGTGGCCACCAAAAATGAAGAAGATGGGCAGAGGTGTTGGCTGGAAAAAGCATAATGATATCTGTGAGTGAGTGATGATGTCCATGGATGCCACAGCTTACTTTGGTTGGTTAATTGACATTTTAGTAATTTACTTATTTACTATTGATATGAATGATTACTTATCCCTTTTAATTATATTTTATTATTTATGCTATTACAGTTGCCCAATTTTCCCCCCTTTGCCCTCCTATCCAGCTCCCTCACTCAGGCAATCCCCACACCATTGTCCAGGTCCATGAGTCATGCATATATGTTCTTTGGCTACTCTATTCCCTATGTTGTATTTTATGTCCCAATGACTATTCTGTAACTATCAATTTGTACTTTTTAATTTCTTCACCGTTTTCACCCATCCCCCTGAATACCCCTCCATCTAGGAACCATCAATATGTTCTCTGTATTTGTGATTCTGTTTCTGTTCTGCCTATTTGTGTATTTCATTTTTCAAATTCAATTGTTGATAGATATGTATTTATTGTCATTTTATTGTTTATATTTTTGACCCTAAAGAAGACCCTTTAACATTTCATATAGCACTGGTTTGATGACGATGAACTCCTTTAGATTTTTTCTGTCTGAGAAGCTCTCTATTGGTCCTTGGCTGCATAGAGTAATCTTGGTTGTATGTCCTTACTTTCCATCACTTTGAATATTTCTTGCCAATTCTTTCTGGCCTGAAAAGATTATTTTGAGAAATCAGCTGCCAAAAGGGAACTTCCTTGTAGGTATCTCTCTGTGTAGGTATCTATCTGCTTTCCTCTTGATGCTTTTAAGGTCCTCTCTGTGTGTTTAACCTTTGGTATTTTAATTATGATGTGTCTTAATGTGGGCCTCTTTGGGTTCATCTTGGTTGGAACTTCCCATGTTTCCTGGACTTGTATGTCTCCCAGGCTTGGCAGAATGGCCAAATGTAATAGGTGTCCTATAGGATCCAGCCTCCCCTATTAGTCAAACTGGGTGCTTAGGATATGCCCACCATGTGGGCTGTGTACACCTGCATGTTGTAGTTGAGCCTTAATGGCTGTTAGCACATCTAAGGTCAGCCCCCACCTGTGTTCTGTCCAGGGTCACACAGCAGTAGCTACAAAGCAATCTGAGGTGGCTCCTACTTATGCTGGGCTTGGAAGTGCCCAAGCAAGACCCAGCTGTGAATTCAGGCCAGTGACTGCTAGTGCTGGGCCTGGGGTGACTTAGTGAAAGCTGTGGGACTCACTGAAGCCAGATGCTACTTGTTTGAGAGAATTTAGGAAAATCCAAAGCATGGACCAAAAAAAGCCATTTGTATGGAAAAATCACTGTAAACAGACTGGATGGGCCCAAAAGTTGGATGGGATAGGGTTTCAGGGAATTACGGGGTGGAGCAAGCATCTGGGCCAGGTTGGTGGAGTCTCAGATATGGCACTTACTGGCTGACTCTGTGGTTCTGTGTGGCCTCTGCAAGCGCCTCTCTTTGGGAGAAAGCTGCCCTACCCAGTTCTCTCCCTCTTGCCAGACAATTCACTTCCTCCCTGAATGTCTCTGATGCCTTTCAATCTGCTGCCCTGGGGCTGGAGCTCAGAGGGAGTGAATCCAAGTAAGTCTGTGTGGGGGCCATCTCAGGCAAATTACCTAGGACTTCAGAAGTTTCTGTCTTCCACAGCCTCAATCCCCACTAGTTTTTATAGTCAGAAGTTATAAAGAGTTATTTTCCTGACACTGAAACCCTAGAGCCGGGGTCCTGGTGTGGGTCTGAAAGCCATTGCCCCTGAGATATCCCTCCTGATACACCTTCACCCCTCCTATCAGTCTTGATATAGTTTCTCCTTTGATTCTGTACTTGTAGAACTTCTATTCAGCTTGATTTCTGACAGTTCTCAATGATGATTGTTCTATATTTTAGTTGTAATTTTGATGGGGTTGTGCAAAGAGGCGAACCATGTTTACTTATGCTACCATCTTGATCGGACTCTGATTCTCCTTGAGGATTGGACATCGGAACCCAGAATATAAATTGAATCAGGGACTGTATAAATGCTCTAGTCAGAGGAAACATCTAAAGATAATTTCTATCACTTCTTTTATTTTTTATTTTGCACTTTTGTAAGAATTAATTTGAGACAAACTGATGACAGTTGTGGCAAAGCAAAATCTTAAACACTTCAGAGAATGACAGTTGACGGTTTTGCAGTTTCTTTTATGCATTTGAAATTGAGGAGGGAACCCATGGAAGATTACATGAGGGTGGAAGAAAGCAAGGCAATGATTGAATTACAAAATAGTTAGCAAGATTATGTGCTCTCTTGAGGGTAGTCACACTTATTCCAAAGTGTGTTAACTTAGATGCACAAAAATAATGTTCAGGGTTTGCTTAAGATAAAGAACAACCCTTTACTAAAAATGTTATATTCCTGGGGCATGATTATCCACCATGATCTATCCAGTTAGGAATTTATGATCAAATCACCAGGTGAATTTACTTTCAGTAGGACCCTCTTTTCATCCATAGGTGATAACTTCCAAGTTCCTGTGGGGCTAAACAAAAATTATTTAAAAATGTGAAAGTGTTCATAGTTTAGAAATTGGAACATGCTGGCTGAAGGAAACAGAGTGCTCTCCTGAGCTAACTTGCTCTTGGTGGGAAATGAAAGGAGAGCATTGAGATAAGAGACACTACCACACTTCATAAACATTAAATAAAACATCCAAGGGAAGATCTTGAACATCACTTAATAAAATTAGGAGTACTTCCAATACATTTTTGGTACAGAAGTAGTGCTAATTGCAAAGTCGTCACTGTGTAATCAGGCCAATGCAAACACAGCAAAATGCTGCACTTACAAATTCAGTGTGCCTGCTCTTCATTTCTTTTTGTTGATCCCACATATTTTATTTTTTAACTTTTAAAATTTCTTTTTTATTGTTGTTCTATTACAGGTGTCCCAAATTTTCCCTTGTTGTTCTCCACTGCCCCCCCACCAACTCCCACAGACAATCCCCACCCTGTTGTCCATGGGTCATTTATACTAGTTCCTTGACTATACCCTTTCCCTGCTTTCCCCCCTTCTCCTCTACCCACCCCCCTTTAAGGATCAGACTGATAGATCACTTCTTTTAAAACACTCTTATTTATATATGTATAAATAAATTATATATATATATACACATATATACATGTATATATGTGTATATATATATATATATATATGAAAGGCAACCATACATTGATGTTGTCTCCCTCCCTCTCTGCCTCTCTCCCTTCCCCTCTGTCTAGAAATAATAAATAAGAAATCTTTTTAAAAAGAGACATTGGTCCAAGAATGAATCTTTAAGTCATAATAGCACTGTATCAATACCACTTAGGAATGGCAAACAAAACCAAGTACAATTAACACATAGAGTTATTAGGATATTCCATTAGATGCCACTATTTTGACATTCTGGATATGAATATATATTCAAAAAGACTTAGCTGGGGTTTTGTAGCATGACTGGTCAAAAATGTTTCTTAAGGTGACTTCGAATGACTCCTACTTCTGTGTGATCCTTTTCCCTCGAGTGAGCATAGAATCTCTAACTGACTTGCTTCTAACCCAGAGGATATAGCAAAAGTAATGGGATATCATTGTATATATATATATATGTCCCTGATGCCTCATTTCTACTTCACTACTGAACTGATGTAATTGTAGCAGCATCATGATGTTTCCATATGTAGAAGAGCAAAATCCCAGTCCTTATTCTGCCATTTCAGGATTAGTATGACTGGCCTGGTACATTTATCCTTCCTTCTTGCTCCTTTGGCTTTATGAAGTCCCAGTCCTTTGGACCAAGTAAATCCACAGTACGTTTTCTAGCCAGATAATCTGGATCTAAAATCAAATACATTTGGATATATTTCATAAACTCTAGGAAACATGCAAATGTAAATTGTGTACACTTTTTAGGTATTTACATTTCTCATTAATTCTCTACATAGGAGGAAAAAATGTAACTTTTGTATATTGTCTGTAACTACTTGTATTTGCCTTCCACAACTGTCTCTGCAGGTTAATTGAAAACTTACCCACTGTGTCATCCAATACATTTTCAAATTACTTAGATAATTTGAATATAATTCTCTACTCTCATTCAATGACTGCTCTACCCCAAACACCCTGCTTCTTTCCTAAGAAAAGGGAGTCTGGGTACAAGGAGAGGGCAAGCTTATGCTTCCTCTCACCCTCTTTTGTTTACCCTGGCCTCATGGCAATGTCCTTTGTCCATCTGGAAACTGTCAGCTATGCTAGTGGTCAGGGCTGTGCTCAGCATCTTTTCCCTGGGGGTAGATAGGCCCCATGGTGCTTTCTGGCTATCTCACCATCACTTGAGCTCTTTCTGGTACTACCCAATCTCTGTTGGTCTGACTGTGAATCCCATCTAGTTTGCAGCCCTAGGAGCAAAGTGCCTGTGGCGAATTCCTCTGCCCAATATCTCAGCCAAATGCCCGGCTGCCCTGGATACGTCTTTGCTGCATCAGATCCAGAAACTTTGCAGCCCCCTTCTTTCATGCCTGCCCTCCACCTGGATGGGGTGCAGGCTACGATGTAACCCCTCTCAGATTAATTAGTGGGTGGCAAAGCAAGAATCCCTGACCTCCGTGACTTCCTGAACTAGCAAATAAGCTTCCCTGGCTGGGACATCAACATCTCCTACACACACTCTCATCTTCTGACCTTCCCTCACATTTGTACCACATAAAGGGACAGCAGAAATTGTTTCCCTTTGACTTGCCTTTCATCATATGCTACTTCTCCTTGACACCAACTGAATTTAATGAGGTACAGAAATATTTCCTGGCACACTGTGCAGATTGTATTCTATATAATGGCATCCCCTGGAGAAAACCATTGAATACAACGGTATCCTTCTAGAGATGTGAAACTTGGAGGCCATGATATCTATACACTAGGGAAATTTTGAAACAAGCCCAACTAGGTCACTCTTGTGAAGTTAAAGGAACAGAGAAAAATTTAGCAAATTTCTTATGCGGACAATAGCCTGTTTTTAAGGCAATTCTTCTCCTGAATTTTGAATGTCACTAGCAGTGTCTTCCTTTTGGCATTTCTTCTATATTAAATTCTATCAGGCAGACAATGCTTGGAAAAGACTGGGGATAAAATGTAAAAAGTTTTAGAAAAATTAAACAATTTTTTAACCTCATAATTCATATAGAACATATAATGTGCAATATTAGCATTAGAAGGGGAACACTGGTCTCAAAGTCGCTGTCATCCAGAGACTAAGGTTTTGTATATAGAAAAAAGTATAATGTTACCTCTCTTAACTTCTGATAGGATTGAAAAAAGAACCTGAAAAGTATCATGTAAACTCTAAAGAGCCTGTACTCTTACTGCACCTGGCCCTGAGCGGGTCTGCCTGGGGCCAGCTGTGTGGGTTCTTGACTTCATATAGCAAAGATTTTGCAAGCCCAGGTGGCTATGAGGATACACTTATTAAAGTTGGGGATGGTGAAACAAGATGCTTAGCATAGAAGAAGCAGCAGGACAGCCCATGCTGGGCTGCCTTAGCTCACTGAGAAGTCAGAGAAAAGGAGACTTTGGGACAGGCTCAGGGGCTTAGCCTGGGACAAGCTGCTGCCGCCCAGCCCATTGCCTTGTGGGGAAAGAAGTGGGGGGAGGAGAAAGGAAAGGGGCTGGCGTGGGCTGTTTCCCAGAGACAGAGCACACATGCTGGGCCCTTTGTCTTGAGGCTTTTATATCTCTCTTGCAGGCAGGAATCTTAGGGGAGCTCTCAGGGGAAGGTCAGCAGAATATTCATCTGTTTTCCTGGTGTGCCCTTGCAGGGTCATGGTCTCTTCTGATTGGTCAGTGACAGGGCAGAGTGTTGCAGCTGGTCCTGGTGTTGCCCACCTGGTTTTGCTGCTTCTCTGGTCCTGGAGCTGAAACACAACTGAGGCCTAGATGTTATTTCTAGGGAGGCGACTTCTTATACCTGGCTGTAAGTTGGAGTTTGTTCATTGTGTTCAGCTGTCTCAGTTCCCCTTGTCCACTTGCCAAGGAATTGCCCTAGTTTCTTGCTATCCTGGCTCAGTACTATTAAGCATATCTCTAGTCATTTCCTCCTCTACCCTTTTGCCATTTATCTCAGAGACTGATTTTAAGCACAAATTAAAGACAAAAACTCCTCAATTAAGATTAATTCATAGCCCTGGCTGGTGGCACAGTGGATATGGTGCCAGCCTGTGAACCCAAAGGTCGCTGGTTCCATTTCCAGCCAGGGCACATAACCAGGTTGCAAGCCAGGTCTCCAGCCAGGTCTGTAGGCAGGTAAAAGGCAACCATACATTGATGCTTTTCTCCCTCTCTGCTTCTCTCCCTTCCCCTCTCTCTGGAAATAATAAATAAAATCTTAAAAAAAGGATTAATTTATATTTCGGGAGTCACCAGAGGTTGAGTGGCAGGGAAAAAGGAAATTAACAGTTTTTGGAAAGTTATCAAATAGTAGACATTGTGCTTAAAACTTTTCCATATTTTAGCTTGGTTAACACAGCAAGACTTATCTCTGTTTCAAAGATGAGGACACTGAGGCTTGAAGGACTCGGAAAACTTTTTCATCTCATAAACTAGCAAAGCAGCAGGGGCAGGACTGCCACCCAGCCATAATGAGCTGCAAAGCCACTCTTCTTTCTAAGGCACTTTGTATTATAAGAGAATGTTTCAAACAATTGAAAAAAGGTACATCTTTGCTTGTGGAAGAGTTATGTGAGAAGTATGCAAAGGATAAAGGTCACTCTGCTTTTGCTTTAATATCAGTTTTTGGCAATTTCAGTTCCTGTGGGCTTTGCCCTATTAATTTTAAGGTTCAATCTAAGAGTAAGTCAGTCAGTCAGACTGGGTTGTACAAGGACAGGTATCTGCTGGTCTCTTAACTGTGTTTGCTGCCAATTACCACATCTCATCTCCTTTCTGTCTTAGGCATACAATGCCGTGGTTTAAATTTCATGATGCCTGTATTCTCTTTTTTATATAACTTTGGCTTGGATTGTAGTTATTTCCAGGAAAAAGTTGGCACACATTTTAGGAATACCTAGATAGATTTAGGAATGATGTATTGCATGTTTAAGCTCATATAATATTCAACTTTACTTCCAATTTAATTCCCCCGTTACTTCCAAATACGTTAGGTGGTGACTGGGACTATGCAATTGTGCATTCACTTCAAATTTTACATTGATCTTTCTGACCTTATGTATCATGCTTCATGCTTTTATTACATCTTATCAAACCTGATCTTATCATAGGATGTTTCATTTTCTCCTATAACTAAGATTTACTGTGCCCAAGAGTTCTCCAATTTTGAAGCTATTTCATTTTAATTTTGTGTCATTTTTTGAAACAAAATCCATAATACATATGGAGCTTTGCCTTGCCTGAAATTAAAGTTCGCCATTAATTTCCTTTTGAAACTGGGCCTGGCTTATCTGACGCAAGTTAAGTAGTTACTTGAACAGTTAATTGGAATGTTTTATTTGTGTCCTAAAAGTAAAACCTTTATTGTTAAAAAAGGGAAAAAAATTCAGATACAAAAGGAAATCATGTTTTGAAGTTAGGTGGAGTCATATTCCTTAAATACAATAGAGATTCTACTTTTATTTGAATTGAGGCAGGCCATGGCTCTTCTGATGTTTAGGAGCTGCTGAAATAAGCCTATTATAAATGTAATAGGTATATTTGTAGGTCTATTTTTAATATCCTGTGGAAAGAATTTCCAGGAAAGGTTCTGCTTTTTTAGTTAGAAAAGGTGCCATAAGAGTAGCCTGCTTTAGAAACAGTGGCAGACTTTAAAATAGATAAACCAAGAAGAGAAATACTCGTGTTCTCAACAGTTCTTTCCTATGACCTCAAAATGTAACCTAAAGAAATAATCAAAGACACACTTAACAATGTATTAAGAAGTTTCTTGTAGACTAAAAAAAATACTAGCAAATACATTAGAAACTATGAAAATACCAGTAACAGGAACTGATAGAGTATGGATTTTCTATAATAAGCCTCACGGCCCTTAAAAATTATGAGTTTAATGATAAGAAATGGCATGGGAGAAAAAGGTAAAGGAATTAAGAAGCACAAATTGGTAGTTATATAATAGCCACAGAGATGTAAGTCACAGCATAGGGAATATAGTCAATAATATCACAATAACTGTGTACGGTGCCAGTCAGGTGGGTACTTGAAACCTCAGGGGAACCACTCTATCAAGTACATGATTGTGTAACTACTATGCTGCACACATGGAACTAATATAGAATAATATTGAATGAAAACTGTAATTGAAAATTTAAAAATGACATGTGAAATAGTACACAAAGTTAAGGTAAAAATAAAACATACGATAGCAGAGTAAAATGTGAAAAATAGAACTGTCTATAGTTATAATGCCAATTAAAAATAGTATTTTTATGCAGAGAAAACAAGATTAAAATATCAGTCCAAAATGACAGTAGTGGTGTAGAACAATGGATGGAATTAGGAGTGAATTTTAATTAAATTTTAGAAGAAAGTATTTCTGATGTTTTTAACAATGAAAATTATAACAGGAACTTTGCAAAGAATCCAGGAGACTCTTTTCTCCACAGTTGGCTTAATTTTTAGATTTATTTTTTTTAAGGCAGGAAACAAAGGACTAAGAACACCAAAGGTATTTTATCATGCCTTTGTTCTTACTCAAAGCAATACATCATTTACCCTTCTGTGAGATTATCCACCACATACGTCCTATCAGCTATGAATTTCTCTAAGGAGAATCTTGTGCCCACCAGTCATTTGTGTCAGAGATAAGGAACTTTTAAGCAATTATTCTGTGGGCTGATAGATAGAAAGTGATAGCATTCTACCATTTGTTCATTTAAGGCCACTCCAATGGGCAGGACATTCTCTGTACCTTAGCAGCATTAATTAAACAGCAAAGGGGTGTGGTTTCTTGTGAGTTCTCATAGAAACCTTAAATGGATTGTTCTTAACTGCATTTGTTGCGTAAAGTAAAATTTCAGTATTTTTATTTTAGAAGTGTGCCCAGTTCCTGTGCAACTTCCTTGAGAAACTTTGTAAATTGTAAACTCTTAATAGTACTTTTTAGATCCCATCTTCCACTCCTTTCAGATCCTCCCTCCAATTCCTTGTACTGAGCCCACTGGGTCTCACTGTCCATCAGCAAACTTGCCTATTTTGTCAACCACACACTGACTGTAACTGAAACCCACTTTCCCATGGGTCTCCCTGCTTTACTTCTCTAGTGGTGGCTATTTTTCCTCCTACGTCAGCACAGGATCTGGAAGTGGGATAGACTTCCTCCTATCCCTTTTGCTGCAGCAGCTAGACCATGTTTCCCTCTCAAAACTCCTGCTTCTCCTGCATTTTTTTTCTTGTCAAGGGAATGTCATTTGAGAGCACCTGCTCCACCTCCACATTTTTAAAAAGATTCTGCAACCAGTCCTTGCGTTTTCTGTTTCTTCTTTTTCAGTATAGATTTCAGGGCCTCTCAGAATACGCACTTTTTTACCAACACCTGCAGTTCCCTTGCACCTCTCTCTATCATGTTCTCTTTACATTTAAATTTCTACTCACTCTGTATTTACATCTGAGCAGTGAACAACTCAGCTGAGTGATGCCATTTAACTTTCTACCATACATCTCAACTGGATCCTAGAGGTCTTACCACATTTTTTCAGTAATTCCTTCTCTCTGGAGGACAAACTCTTATTTTCTCTGCCCTCCTTCTGCACTCATTTTAATAGAGAAATGGTCATCTTAACTCATCTTCTGTGTCACTCCTTCACTTCAACCTCATCATTCCTTTACCAGATCTGCCTTCCCTCCTGTTACTGTGGATGGGCTGCTCCTTGCCTCAAGTAAACAATATTAATACCTTGCTCCTTCCTATCCCATTGTACTTATTCAAGAAATGTTGTGATTTATCATTCTTGACATCTATCAGCATACAAACCTACAGGAAAATTAGCTCTTATATTTAAAAGTAAATCCCATTTTTAAGCTCCACAACCTCTTCTAAACACTCTCACTTCCCTATTTTGCTTTATTATAAAGATCCTTAAAGATGTTGTCTGTACCCACTGTCTCCACTCAATTTGTCCCTTCTTTGTTTCTCAGTCACCTCCAGATAAGTTTTGGCCTCCTCCACTTTACTAAAACAAACCACTTTTGACAAGTTTAACAACTGAGTTTTTTTGTTTGTTTATGTGTTTAAAGAAAATAGAATGTGGTACATATATACTACTCAGCTATAGAAGAATGATGAAATATTGCCATTGCGGCAACATGGATTGATCATGAGAATAATGTGCTAAGTGAAATAAATCAGATGGAAATATACCAGAACTATGAGATTTCACTTGTATGTAGAATATAAAACAGAAAGCAACAAACAAGAAAACTGAAGAAACACGCTCATACGCACAGACAATAGCATTGTGGTTACAAGAGGGGAAAGGAAATGAGAAGGATGCAGAAATGGATGAAGGGGGTCAAATACATAGTGATGGAAGGCAGCTAGTTTGCTGGTAGTGAGCACACAGTGCAATATACAGGTGTTTTATTATAGAATCGTGCACCTGAAACTTATATAATCTTATTAACTAATGTCACCCCAGTAAGTTTAATTTTCAATAAAAAGAGGCTAGGGAAAAATGACATGGAAGCCTGAAACTTATATAATCTTATTAACTAGTGTCACCCCAATAAACTTAATTTTTAATAAAGAGAGGCTAGGGAAAAATGAGATGAAAGCTATTGTTTATTAAAGAGAAGACTGTTCAAAGGTCTCCTAGAATATGCCTTTTCTTTCCTTTTCCTATTATTGGCAAGAGAGAATCAAGATATTATAAAAGTAATATTATATTTAAGATATTAAAGGCAAAATAAATATGGTTAGTTGGTGCTCATTTGTTTTAACATTGAGTTGGTGGTAGCAATCCATAGTATACAATGTAAACATTACTAGACTTCAGTTTTCTTTCACATTGACAATTTATAAGCAGGGATTTTTAAGTCTCAATTTTACTAGTAATTTGTTCAATCTATTTTCTTATTGTTGGACTTGTTTAACTTTTAATTTTAGTAATACTTCATTTTGTAGAAGTTACATTTGCCCAGTATGTTTTAGTTTATCTAGATTAAAAGATTCTAGAATGTACTACCACTGAACTGTGTATTTTAAAACATGGTTAAGTTGTTAAATTTTATGTCATGTGTTTTACCACAATAAAAAATTAAAAAACAAAAAGAGAATTTATAAACAGAATTTTTTTCCTCAATCAAGAAGTAAGTAGTATGTACTTTTTAGACTTAGCATTACTTTTAATACTTTTATTTTTTCTAAATCCTGGGAATATAGTTTTCCTGTAAATAATAATGTGAATTTAATATACCAAAATTAAATAGGTAGCTAGACAAACTTCACATATTTGAAAACTTAAAAGAAACTATTCAATAATTCATGGGTCAAAAATGAATCATAATGGGCATTAGAAAAATTTTAGCACTGACAGGAAATTAAAATATCACACAGAAGAGTCAGCAGTCTGAAACTAAAGTGATGTTTATAGGGAAATGGACTGCCTGAAATGCTTTTATCATAAAAGAATAAGGTATAAACAATGTTAACAATGCACAGAAAGCCACAAACACACAATAAAAGGACATATGATTGAAGTTATTCCAGTAATTTCTAAAACTGAGATTAAATAGACACATTTCTGGGAGTAAAAAGATGCCTTACCAAACTTACCTCAAAAATAAATTGGGAAACCAAAAACATGATTGAACCAATAAAGAATACAAATCAATAATAGGTTAAAAACTTCTTTCAAAAAAGCACCAAACCCAGAGAAATCTTGAGGCAAATTATCCCATATACATAAAAAGAGGTTGTTGTAATGTTATGCAACCTCATCCAGAAAGTAGAAACAAATTAGGTGAAATATGCCCCAACTTATTTTAAGGGTAAACATGGTCCCAATACCAAAAGTAGACAGCAAAAGAGAAGAAAATTACAAGCTTCTCACAACCTGGACATATATGCAAATCTTACATGAAATAAGACCAAATTTAATCAAGCAATGTATAAAAAAAGAAAATATATTATGACAGGTATATTTATACCAGGACTGAAAGTTTAGTTTAATATTACAAAATCAATTAACATGATTTATCTCCATAACATATTAAAGGAGGAAGACTATCTGATAATCCTAATAGATGTTGACAAAAGCATCTAAGGTAATTCAACATTAATTTATATTAAAAATATGGCAAATAGGGAATAGAAAGGCATTTCCTTATCCTCATAAAATGTCATTTAAAAATATTAATTGAATTTATTGGGGTAACATTGGTTAATAAAATATCGATCTCAGGTGTACAAGTCTATAATACATCATCTGTCCTGTGAATATCATTTTAATACATTGACTATTTAGTATATCAGTTGTTTTAGCATGGGCTTTCTCTATCTCTCTCTTTCTCTTGCTCTCTCTTTTTTCTTTCTTCATGCTGAGTGTTCTTTGAAGGGAAAAAGAAAGGGGGAGATGATTTAAGCTGCATTACATGGGGCATTTACTCTTATCCCAGATACCTGGGATAATACCTGGGATAATGTCTGACAAACAAGAACTCCAGCCAGCCTTTTAACTGACAGGAATATTAAAATAATAAAAAGCAAACATACTCTTGTAAAACCATCATGGGGAAATCTAAATGAAGACTTTTGTATCCTGAAGTTTTTTCAGATAACAAATAAAGTGTATTAATATCTGGTATGAAAAAAAACTAGAAGATACATATTAAAAACATTTAAGAAGAGGATGATGGAATACTATTTCTTTTGTATTTAAAAGTGTTATTTATTTGTTACTTATCTCTTATGATTTTTCTCTCAGGAAGAAGTAACAATTTTCAAAATTATTTAAAATTTGTGTTTAAGTGGAGAAATGTGTTATGTGATAATATATTTCTGGCTGTCATTTCAGAGATTTTGGGGGATAAAATTGGAGCCAAGCATATTAATTTGAAGGTTATTACAATATTTTGGGTGGGCTACTCTTGTTATGGATATGCTTATGAATTTTTCTTTACTGAAAATATGTTTTATGCAGGCCAAGTCAAACATGTGGAAGGCAGAGGTCATCATGTAATTAAATTTGTTCTCTGTGTTAGTCATTCTTAGTTTAAAGGGACAGGATATGTGTCAGTTCTGTTTGCTGGTGGGCTTTTCCCTAGCGCTGTGCTACCATCAGTGAATGCAGCACCTGGCTTGGAGTGGACACTGGACACAGAACACCAATAAGATAAAATATAAATGTCAGAGCGATAATACTTCCATCTTTTTCTGTCTGAAACAACCATGAAAAGAGACTGAAAAATAGACCAGCAGGTACTTGACAATCTCCAATTACAAAACCCTCCAAAGATTAGGAAGGGGCGCTATGGGAGGGAGTGACCCTCCAGGCTCAGGGAGGCACTGACGAGAGCCAGGAACGGGGTTGAGCAAAGGCTGGCCAGGAGCCCAGCCCCCAAACACAATGGGGGCAAAACAACAATGCTGTATTCCTCACAAAAGAGCAAGACACAACTCTATGTACAGAGTTTCCTTTTGGGCGTCTAGATGCCATAGAACTACAGGCATTGGAGGATGGGGAGAGGATTGAATAAAGTAACAGGTCGGTTTTGCTGGGAGGAGTCTGCCCTGAGGTCAGGTGTGAAAGGAAGATCCAGAAGGAAAGGCTCTTTCTCAAACACACACACACACACACACACACACACACACACACACACCCCATGCTCCCACAGGCATCATAAGGACTCCATGCTAAATCAGAGAGACACAGTGCACATACTGCAGCTCTCTCCATTCAAGTTGAGGAAATAACTGTCCAGGAAGGGCTCACCTAATTCAAAGTGAGTAACATTTCAAAAGGAACCAGCATATCTATATATCTGTGAGGAGATATTATTTAAAATAAGAATGAATCCAGAAAACCAAGAAGCAAACCCAGAAAAATACTGTCAAAGGGCACAAAGTTATTGTGACCAAATGCATTGCCATGAAGTCAAATATCTTAAAGAAAAAATCCTATTATTAAAAAAAAACAGATTTAGATCTGAGATATGATTGCAGGCAAGAAATTATAACTATGTTTCAACAGAAACAGATGAAAACTGAGTAGACAGAGCTCAGAAAAATGTTGGAACTGAAAAATAAAATCAGCACAAGAAAGAAGACCTTATGAGAATAAGTGAAACAAAAACAAGCAAATAAGAAACCCCAGAAACTGTTTAAAACTATTAAAAAATATGGAAGACAGGACAGATTGAAGAAAGTGAACATACAGGCAGGTATTTATATTAAATTACATAAGGTTATTACAATGATAGATACTGAAATAGACAAAGGAGTGTCAATATAGATTTAGCATCCTTGAATTTAAAACCTCCTATCAAGGTGGAAACGGAAAATGTATTCTGAAATATTATTCAAGAATACAAGAATACATTTAAAAAATAAAAGATTTGAAGCCACATCATGCCTCAAGAAAAATTAGTAAGGTATGGTTTAAATTGAAACACAACCTAGTGAAAGTTGTCATAAATTTAAATAAAAATATTAAATAAAAATATAACGTGGGGGCATTCCAGCAAAAAGATCAAATTACTTCTAAAAGAGAAATACCAAGCTGGCCTTAGAGTTCACACAAAAAAATCATTAGAAAACATAGGAGAAAAATACGCAATTTTTCAGAAAATAAAATATGAGCACAATGTTATGTTTGCACAAATTGTTGAAATAGAAAGGCAGCAGCAGTTACTTTTAATCATAGAAACATTATAAGACTATATTTTCTAAAAATCCACCATGAAGAAACTGTTAAAAATAAACCTTAGTTGAACACTGGTTGAATAGAGCCATCATAACACAAGAACAAGGTTGTTAAATCCATGTAACTTTAAAACTAAGGAAGAAATAATTCTTGGAATTAATTTCAGTA
The DNA here is from genome assembly GCA_004026585.1 of Noctilio leporinus. Classification (NCBI taxonomy): domain Eukaryota; kingdom Metazoa; phylum Chordata; class Mammalia; order Chiroptera; family Noctilionidae; genus Noctilio; species Noctilio leporinus. The sequence continues at coordinate 193,969 of PVIW01000498.1, forward strand.
TATAATGTGAATAAAATGAAAATGAAGAAACAATATAACCAGTAAAAGCTGGGAAGGAAATTAATTCTGTACAATATTAATTATTTAATCTTTTATCATCAGAAGGCTAGAAGTCTAAAACTTGATCATTAACAGCATAGGACATATAGTTAGTAATATTGTAATAACTATGCATGGTACCAGTTGGATACTGGAAATATCAGGGGGAATACTTTGTCAAGTATAATATAATTGTCTAATGTGCTGTATACCTTAAACTAATAAAAATATTTAAATAAACAGTAATTACAAAATGTTTTAAATAAGTAAAACAATTGAGGTCTGAGTATAATTTAAGGCCTTGATTTTCAACTGGTATACCACAAGAATTTTTAAAACATGAAATACTCAACTATTTAGTAAGGGGCACTGACCTTTTTCCCTTAGGTTGTCAATAAAAATGACAAAAGCTGTCTGGTGTAAATAAATCAGAATTATACATAATTTTTGTCAGATTGGCAATATATATATATATATATATATATATATATAGTTGGTGTGCCACAGAGTTAAGTAATTCATTTATATGTGCCATGATGTGTAAAAGGTTGAAAATCTCTGGTTTAAGGTATAAAATAGCTATTAGAAAAACTAATCATTGTAGCAGAATCTACTGAACAGCTTGTTGGAGAAAGGCAATTGGGAGATCTGTCTATCATTTTTCCTAGTGTCTACAAAACACAAGATTAATTATATTAAGGATATTAAAGGTATGAAATAAATCATTAAATGACCCAACACAAGAGGAAAAGTTTCTAAAGTAAGCTATCCAATCCACACATGAAGAAGCAAAGAAATTATACAGAACATCCAAAAAAGAAAACAATAAGAGAATGCATAGCATAAAAAATGATGCTGGAATAAATATAAATTATATGTTTTTAATATAAACAGGTACAGTTATTGGGTCTCAGACTGTATTATGAAGCAAAAGCCAAGTAGTTATTGTATATAAAAGGTGGGCAAAAGAAGGCTTACAGTTAATACAAGTAAGCAGTATAATAATAATAATAAAAAATAGTAAACTTTGTTTTGCATACTCACAATTGTAAACCTATTTTTGCCCATCCTTGTATGTGGTAAATATAAAGCAGAAAATTTAAATATGATTAAAAAATGTGTAACAATCTATGGAGCCTATGTATTAAAATTTATGCTTTTAATATAGACAAGGATAAATCAGGGGCAGGGAGAAGCATTTAAATGTTACCCAGAAGGTTTTATGGTTTACTTGTGTTCCCCCAAAATAATATATTCATATTTTAGTCCCTGTGGTTGTGATCTTACTTGGAAATAGATCTTGCAGACGCAATCTAATTAAAATGAGGTCAAACTATGCTTTGGTAAGGTAGCTCATTTAGTTGGAGCATTGTGTTGACAGGCCACATTTGTGAGCTGGATTCCCAGTCACAGAACATACAAGAATCAACCAATGAATGCACAACTAAGTTTAATAACAAATTAATGTATCTATCTTTCTCCTCCTTCTTCCGTCTCTCAAAAATATCAATAAATAAATAAAATGAGGTCATACTGGATTAGAGTGATGTCTAATCCAGTGGCTGGTGTCCTTATGAGAAAGAATCTTGGACAAAGGCACACAGAGGAAGCAAAGATTGGAATACCAGAAATGGCTGTTAACTGCCAGAAGGTAGAAGAAGGCAGGAAAGTGGCCTCCCTTAGAGTCTTTAGAGCAGGCCTAGCCTTACTGACACCTTGACTTTGGACTTCTTGCTTCTTAAGCCAAAAGGCAGTAAGTTTCTTTTATTATAAATGACCAAGTTTGTGGTACTTTGTTATCACAGCCCTAAGAAATGAATAGGCAAGGGAAATAAAATCCCAATTAATATAGTCCATAAATAAAAACACATAGTAAATCATTAAAAAGCATAGGAGAAAATATTTTTCCTATCTCAGTTCATGAGAGATCAAATACATAAGCGGTAAGTAGAATACCAAATGGCACTTGGTAAAGTGGATATACTATATTGATATCTATACTCTGAAATAGAATACAGCCATACCTCAGTACTCATCTGGTTCAGAACTTTGTCGCATTTTGATGAGAAAAAAATGTTTCATCACGTGGCTCTTACTTGTCACTAGACATCACTCTCTTGTGATTAAACAGAATGTGTCAGTCTCATAGTAGCTGGTAGAGTTCTCTGCTCAATGAAATCAGTGCTCATCATGAGTTCTGGAACAAATTAAGGATGAGTACCAAGATAGCACTCTATACCTAATTTTCCTATGCCAACTAAATATTTGTTTAAAATAAATTCCAAAATATAGATATATTGCAGTCAATTGTATCTAAATTCAATGTAGTAAAACTGAAAATTAAGATCAAACTTAGAAATCATGGCTGACCACCTGGTGATAGAAATAAGAGTGAATTTGGTGGGGAGAAAGAGAGGGAGAGAAAATAGACAACATAGATAGAAAGATATAAATGGAGAAAGAAAGATCATAAGTACAGTTATTTTTTAAAATTTTAGATCAGCAAAGAAATCAAAATAAAAACTTCAGAATATAAAAATGTAATGAAAATAAATACTATACAATGGAATTATGAGATACAACAAAAACGGGTGCTCAGAGAAAAATATATAACCTTAACTATATTGTAAGCAGATGAAGTGAGAGTCAATGCTTTGAATGCTCAACTCAAAAAGATAGAATATTAATAGATATACATAAAGGTGTGTATTCCCTCAATGCTGATGGCCTAATGGAAAAACATTAAACTTTCCATTGAAGCTAGGAAGAAGACAAGAATGTCCCTATCACAAATATAAATCTGGCATTAAATATTGGAAAGAAGATGATAATGTTATTATTTGCAAAAGATAGGGCATAATGGAAAAGCACAAGAAAGTCAGCTGGGAGCTTATTATACCAAATGAAAGAACTCAGTATGATGTCTGGGAACAAAAGAACTATACAAATAGCAATGGCCTTGCTACATACAAATAATTATATTTTAAAGTGGCAGAAGATAGTCCATTTTAAATAAAATAGATAAAATATCTATGTGTACACTCAAAATATTGAAGACATACTTATTTTTTAAATATTAAAAAGATTTTAAAACACCGCTCTGGCCAGGTGGTTCAGTTGGTTGGAGCATCATCCCTTATACCAAAAGTTTGAGGGTTTGATTCTTGCTCAGGGCATGTATTGGAGACGATTGATGGATGTTTTCTCTCGTATCAATATTTCTCTCTTTCTCTTCCTTTTCTCTCTCTAAAATCATTAAACATATGCTTGGGTGAGGATTTTTTAAAAAAGAAAAGAAAATCCCTGAAAGATAATTGACTAGAGAGAAATGCATATTGATCCTGGTTAAATAGTCACTATTCAATCAAGATTTTAATTTGTCCTACAATAGTCTGTATATTTAATACAATTCCAATAAACATGCTAACAAGATATTTTCCTCTGGAATTAAATAAATTAGATTCTAAAAATTACCTGGGAAACTAGTCATGTGGTCATAGAAACAATTTTTAAAAGAAGAGTGTGAAGATTTGAGAATCAAGGGCTGAGAACCTAAATCATACTACAGATATCAAACTAAAGTAATGTCAGCTGTTATTGGAACACAGTGCAGTTCAGGTGTAGACCCATGTATATAGGGGATGTTTATATATATCAAAAATGGAGCACATATTAAGGACAAAAGAGATTATTTGATAAATGCCATGGAGAAGGCTGAATAAAAAGTAAAAAGATGAAAAAAACATGAATGTCCTTAATTAAAATATGGAAGCATTATTATTATTTTAGAGTGAGGCAGACTTTTAGCATGGCTCAAAATCATAGAAACAATTCCAAAAAAATGATAAATTCAATTCCATAAACATTTTGCTTGGGCAGGGGGGAGGGGCACTATACGAAGTGTCAAAGGACAGGAGAACAACTGAGGAAAAAACTTCCAATAAGTGCTATATTTTATGTTCATTTTAATTATTAAAAAGCTATTTAGCCCTGGTTGGTGGCTTAGTGGAAAGGCACCGGTCTATGAACCTAAAGGTCTCGGTTTGATTCCCAGCCAGGACACATAACCAGGTTGCAAGCCAGGTCTCCAGCCAGCTCCGTAGCTGGAGGCAGGTGAAAGGCAACCATACATTGATGTCTCTCTCCCTCTCTGCCTCCTTCCCTTCCCCTCTCTCTAAAAATAATAACAAATAAAACCTTTAAAAGAAAAGCTGTTTATGTATCAGAAGACAAACCAAAGAGGAAAAATAAGCATAGAATAAGCAAAGTTTACAGAAAAATAAAATGTCTTTTAAACATTTGAAAAGATGTTAAGATTTGCTTACATAAAAAATAGATAAAAACTACATTGAAGTACTTTGCCCTTTTTTAATTTGGTTGTCTGTTCTTTGGTGTTTTCTTTAAGTTATGAATATATTTTGGACATTAACCCTGTATTGGATGTATCGGTGGATATGTTCTCCCATGCTAAGTGAAATAAGCCAGTCGGAGAAAGACGAAGACCATATGATTTCACTCATATGTGGAATCTGATGATCAAACTGAACTAATAAGGAAAATGAGGACAGACTCATAGGTGGAGAGCAGGATAGCAGCTAAGGGGAGAGAAGTTTAGAGGGTGGAGGGATTGACAAGAAGGAAAAATTCCTCATGGACAAGTGTGGTGATTGCTGGGAGGAGAGAAGGATAGGGGACTAAATGTTAATGGAAAAAATATATTAAAGAAAATTTTAAAAACTACGTTGAGACACCATTTTTCACCTATCAATAAAAGGAATAAGAAACATTCTTTTATTGTCAACAAATTGTAAAACTTTCAATTTGATAATATACATCAACATTTAAAATGTACCTACTTTTTTTTTTTTGCTATTACAGTTGTCCCAGTTTCTCCCCTTTGCCCCTCTCCACCTAGTACCCTGTTTCCTCTGGGGAAGCCCCCCTTAGTTCATGTCCATGTGTCATGCATACAAGTTCTTTGGCTTCTCCATTTCCTTTATTCTTCTTAACATCCCCCTCCCTGTCTATTTCCTAACCACCAATGTGTACTTTTTTTCTCTCTTTCACATCCAGGCAATTCACCATTTTAATTACTGCCTTCCGTCAGCTTCTCAAGTCATATTAATACAAAGTTTTCTTTTCATTATTTCAAAATGCTTATGTTTATTTGTTTAAAGAATTACTCTTTTAAGCAATATGAATGACAATATTACTAAACACATGCAAAAATATATTTACACACATACATATTTTTACACATATTTAAAATAATACTGGATTTTAAAGAGTGAATAAAATATATATATATATACCAATAGCATATATAATTATTTCACATTAAATGATAGTATTTTAGATATATTGTAGCAAATTAAGCAGTTTTTTTCTTCTTTAACACTTATTTTACTCTGGAATGCTATTTTTGTGAACTATGTCACAGAAATGGTGTATTGCGGAATTCACTTTTGTGAAAATTATCCTAGAGACACTGCCAAACACATAGTAAAAAATGAATTTGGTTTTTGAGTCAGATCCTCCCTCCTCCAGTAAAACAACTCAATTTTATTTTAAGTTACTGAAACTACAACTTATTCTTTTTGGAGTTTTTCATCTTAAATAGTAGATTTATTTATTTATTTATTTATTTAGGCTGTGCACAGGTCTTACTTCTTTCAATAGCCTCTGTTTTTCCTCTACATGTGTTTTACAAGTTGAAGCCTTCAGAAATAATGGCATTTGCAGTGCTCAGTTGGTCCCCAGCATAGAAATTATGTCTACTAAGTTGAGGTAAAAAGTAAAAATTTCTAAAATTTAAATAATTTTGTAGAATAGTATTCTAGCTTTTTTTTTTTTTTTTTTTTTTTGACTTGTGGTTGACTTCCTGTGTGGTCCTAAAAACAAAACAAAACAAAACCCTGAACTATTTAAGAGTCTTTTGAGGTAGAGATTAGGTATGTTCACATTTCAATAATTAAGTTTATTATAGCATTAATTTCTTTTCCCAAGCATCCCCAGTTTGGGGTCCTTCATAACTGGAAATGTATATTTCCATGATTTATTTGAAAGGAATCTCATCTAATTTACATGCTAATATGAGAATATATATTGCTTATGAACATGAATCCTATAGTTTAGTAGTTTGCAACTTCCATCCAAATTGGTCTTCATTCTCAGCATCTTTTTTAACCTAAAGATTGGCTGATTTCACATCACACCAATACCCAGTTGGTTGCTATTTAAAACATAAGCTAACAAAATCTATATATTACAAATAAGCACATATTTTGTAACAGTGAATAAGAAAGATAACATGTATTCTATGTAATATACATCTACATTTTTTATTTTTTCTTATTCCTTAACTGCGTTTGACTTTTCTTAGTTATTGCAAGTAACATGATTTTCCTATATTGTAAAAGAATGCCAATCTAAGAAAACTTAACCTGCAGTAATGCAGATACAAGTAATATACAAAATATACCTTATTTAGTAAAATCTTTTTATAATAATATATTAAAAAATTCATAAGTTAAAGTTGGTTCTGATTCATTCAGCTGCCCTGTCTTCTGATTGGTGCATTTAATCCATTTATTTTTAAGATTATTATTGATAGGTACTTATTCATTATCTATTTTTTTCCCTTTGTGCCAGTGTTCCTGTCTGTCTCTCTGTTTCTTCATCTTCTTTTTTTTTTTCTTTTAAAGATTTTATTTCATTATTTTTAGGAAGAGGGGAAGGGAGAGAGGCAGAGAGGGAGAGAGACATCAATGTATGGTTGCTTTTCATCTGCCTCCAGCCACAGATCTGACTGGAGACCTGGCTTGCAACCTGGTTATGTGCCCTGGCTGGGGAATCGAACCTTCGACCTTTGGGTTCGCAGGCCGGCACCTTACCCACTGTGCGACCAGCCAGGTGTTTCTTCACCTTCTTAAAGCAGACCCTTTATCATCTCTTGCAATGCAGGTTTGGTGAAGATGTATTCTTTTAGACTTCTTTTGCCTGGGAAACTCCTTATTTCACCTTCCACTTTGAACAACAGCCTTGCTGGGTAGAGTATTCTTGGTTGCAGGCCTTTGTTTTTCATTGCTTGAAATATTTTTGCCATTTCCTTCTGGCTTGTTGTGTTTCTGTTGAGAAATCAGCTGATAACCTTAAGGGAGCCCCTTTGTATGTTATTTGCTGTTTCTTGATGCTTTTAGGATTCTCTCCTTGTCTTTGAAATTTGCCATTTTAATTATGATGTGTCTTGGAGTGGACCTGTTTGGGTTCATCTTCATTGGGACCCTCTTTGCTTCCTGCACTTGCATGACTTTTTCTCTCCTCAGTTCAGGAAGTTTTCTGTCATTACCTTTTCAAACAGGCTTTCTATCCCTTGCTCCTCTTCTTCTCCTTCTGGTATCCCTATGATATGAATGTTATTACATTTCATGTTGTCCTGAAGCTCTTTTAAAGCCTCTTCATTCTTTTTCAGTCTTTTTTCATTTTGTTTCATTGCATGGGAATTTTTTTCTACATTGACCTCCAGCTTCCTCATCAGAACCTCTGCTTTCTCTAGCCTGCTTTTGATCCCTTCGACTGTGTCCTTCAATTCAGAAATTGTATTCTTCATTTCCTCCTGTTTCTTATTGATAGTTTCTATGTCCTTTTTAATGCTGGTATAGTTTTCAGTAAATTCCTTGACACTTCCTTGGAGTTCTTTGAAGTTTCCCTGGAATTCTTCATAGTTCCCCTGGAGTTTTTTATATTTTTCTTTGAACTTGCAGACCTCATTGAGCTTCTCTATCATCATTATTTTGAATTCCATGTCTGAGAGTGTGCTTGTCTCTATTTCATTTTGCACTCTTCCTGGGAATTCCTCCTTTCCTTTTGCTGAGGGTTTATTTCTTTGTCTCCCAATTTTAGGTGACTCTTGTTTATTTCTGCTTCTTGGATTGGTCTGCTTTGACTTATTATCTTAGTGGTGTGACCTTCTGTCAAAATGTACCTACATTTTGATTTAGCAAATTTACTTCTAAAATTTAATAGGTATATACAAAGACATATTATGAGAATAGCCATTGAAATAGTTGCAATTGTTAGAAATACTCCCAGTTGTTCAACAATAGAAACCTGAGTTTAATATTATGATATAGTTTGGTTATGTTATCATTTGTGTGCTGGTTTAGGTTTGTACTACATCTGGAAGAATTCACATAAAATGGAAAATAGTCCTTACATAGAAAGAAGGAAACAAGAAAACAAACAAGTAGAGAAGAGAGTCTTACTTTCCCTATATGTGCATCTGTAAATTTTAATGGCATACCATATACATGTTAACCCATCCAAAAAAGAAACAACAACAACAAAAAAAATGATCATGCATGTAAGTGGACTATAGGAGGCATTTCATATAAGTAGTTTATACTGACAAACTTAGTGTAATTTTTTTCCTGAAAACTTTCATGTTACATTATTATCTGTATCAGAATAGTTTCATTTATTTTTGTATTAAATATACACATAAGCACTCAAAACCTTTAGACTAAATCAGAAAGTCATCTGTTCTTTCACCATTGATAAGTTGGCCTATTGATGCTTAATTAAGATATGAAAAATTCAAATCACCATTTCCTGTAGGCTTACCTATTTATATATTTGAATCAGAACTGTTGAACTATGCCCATTTGCATAGGTCAGGTAATAAACTCTCTAAATATTTAATTTGTACATAAGATATTTCTAACCTAGAGGCTCTAATCTATTTTGATTTAATTTGATATTTTATTTCTTTATTTTAGAACAGTCTGAATATTTACTACAAAGATTGTAGTTTTCATTAAAATTCCAACATGGACCTTATAATTCACTCTACAAATATTTACTTAAGCTCAGAGAGTTTGCGGTATGGGGGGATATAGAAGATAGTGGAAAAGAGAATCACATGTTCTGAAATGCATTATAAACCTCTGATATTTTGCTGAAATGTAAAAATATATTTGCATTCAAATTGCATTTATTGAATGACAGACAGTATATAAAATTAATTGGTCACTAGATTTAGTATGGTCATCATATTGCAAGGTACAAAATGTTGAATCACTATGTTGTACACTTGAAACTAATATAACATTGTATTATACTGTATTTCTGTATTTCAATACAAAGATGATAAATATAAATAAATGGGTGGTGACTGACAATCTAGAAGTGCAGAGAGATACATGAATTATTCATTATAATGTAGTTTGGCAAATGAATTTATGAAAATATTTACATGAGTAATGTGGAGGGTGAAAAGAGAATATCTTGCTGGAGTTGGTGACTGTGAATCTGAAGAGATGAGCTGAATTTAACTGTCAAAGATACAGAGAATAGTGCCTACTAGTGAAGCACTAGGTTTGAATCTCAGAATCCACAACTTACTAGCTGAATGAGCATGGGAAACTTACTTAATTTTTCTGTTTAAATGGTACATAATAGTACAAGCCTGTCAGGGTTGATCAAGGATTAAATGAGGTCATTAGGACGGTACCTGGATTGTACTAAGCATAGTATAAATGTAAGCAAGTATTATTTTTATTTTTAATTGGCATGGAGAAGGAAGGAGGGGGCAAGAGCTTTGCAGACAAGGGAATAACGAGAATGAAGGCACAGAGACACAGAAGGAAAAAGAGTTTTGTTACAGGATCAAGTTCAGGGAGGAATGACAAGAGATGGTGCTAGAGAGGTAGGCAGGGACCAGGCAACTGTGACTTTGAATGTTGTCTTTAGGCACTTGGAAATCATGCTGATGTGGGGCAAGTCTCTGCAAGGGAATATGGTGGAGAGATGGGGAGCCATAGGGCACATGGATCCCAGCTTGAAACCAGGTTTTCATAGTTATCTGCAAAGAAGAGAATATTTGTGGTAGAGAGAAGATAAGTGAGGGAACAAGAGCAAAATGGCATTATTCACAACCCCTTTCCCCATGTTTTTTGACGTCTAAAATCTCTCAACAGTTAAGCCTTTCAACATGCTCAAGTATCAGCTCAGTTCAGCATTATGGAGAAAAAGAAAAGATGTATAAGTCTTCCCCTGACAAAGTATGCCTTCTTTCTGTTGATGTAAATGTTCCCTTAAATCACCCTTAAATTTCTCCTCTATTCCTGAAGAACTGGCTGGGAACTGAGCAGGCTATAATAATTTAATCTCTACATAAATTCATAAAATGAAAGTGTCAGGACAAAGTTTCACCCTACTAATATTCTGAATGTTCACATCTCATTTTTAGATGTCACTGAATCTTTATCCATTAAAAGAACACCAGATTCATAAAAATCTAGTAATTTTCTTTTTATTTGATTTGATGTGGCATTTTGAAGAGATTCAGGGCATTTCCCATTTCTGCTTTTACACATTTGAATTCCGTATAGATGCTTTCAAGATCTTAGTTGCTGAATCTGCATTGTTAAGATGGAATCATGAGCCTTTTGACTTAATGTGAAAGCTTCATTATTCTTAACTGTGTCATTTGGTGCCTGGCCCTTCTGCCTGAAAAAAAAAAATGCCATCAGAATTCATCTAAATAAACAAAACTCTCTTAAAATGTACCTTCTGCCTGAAAACAGTAGGAAAATTAACTGGAAGGGTAAAAAGTCTGAAGAGGATGCACAATATAAGCGAGGAACTGAATGAGAATAAAATATGTGCATGTATTTCTTCTCATGTCAACATTTGGAACATTGCTTATAAATTCACAAATCAGCCCTTCATTTCCTTCCTGTAGAAGATGAGTCCAGACTAAAGATGTTGGCATAGCCCTGGCTGATGTGACTCAATTGGTTGGGCATCATTCTGCAAACCATAGGGCCACCAGTTTGATTTCTGGTCAGGGCACATATCTGGGCCCTCTTTTGGGGCATATGCAAGAGGCAACCTATCAGTGTTTCTCTCTCAAATAATATTGCTACATCGATGTTTCTCTCCTTCTCTTTCCTTTCTCTTCTCTCTAGAATTAATCAAAGAAAAAATTTAATAACATTATGTTAGTATACTTTTCTCTTTCAGTGTGTGTTCACTTTGTATTTCACAAAATTGAAATGGATGCTTATTCCTATGACATTCACATCTTTATTATGTACTGTCTACAGATTGATCAAATTTAATACAATATATCAAAGAACATGAAGTAAATATCCTGCACAACTGTACCTGTTATAAGGACTTGAAATGGAAAAAAAATAACCTTTTCCACAGTCTTATTATTAAAATGACATAATTATTAACAAGAAAACATTTCTTGAGAATTAGTTTGGGAGACTACCTAAGACATATTTTCATTTGCGTATAATGCTACATTGGAATTAAGTTACATGGATACATGTAAGAAGGAAAATATTTGTTTTAATTTTCTTTTGGTGATTCTGTTTACTTCACAGCAGTGGTGTGGAAGGAAGCTGCCTTGCAGATGTCATGAGAACTGATTGCATCTCCTACCATGTATGTTCAGACAAGTCACCTCAGCAGCTTGAAATTGACCATGGGAAGAGTATTAATACCACAGAAATCAAGTTGCTACAAGGCACCCTCCCTCTGACAGTTGCTAAGCATAAACCAGAAGCTTGTCACTGGTGAAAGGGTTGGCTCACCTGACTTTCACGACTGGGACTCAAGCCTCAGCGCCTTCTCTGTGCAGGTAGGTTCTCTGAGCACTACTTTCCTCTCACTGCCTTTAATTTTAGAGTCTTTAATTTAGGCCAGAATGATACTGGTTGTGCCTTTACAGTAATGAAATGTCTTTCTTCGAATGTATTTATTTAAATAAATTAATAAGGGTGAGCCCAGTTTTTTAAAAAGTGATAATAATATAGATGGTATGTAAGTAAAGAAAAATTAGGAAAGTGCTGCTGGTAAATTTGAGCTGATCGCAACTCTGGACAATTTGCAGTATTTATTACCATGCAGGCAATGGGTTTTAGTTCCCAGCCATAATTTCCACCCTGATAAATGGACCTGGAGGGGGAAGGCCAGGGAATCAAAGAAATAGATTTTCTTTCTCTCTCTATCTTTCATGTCTTTTGTCTTTCTTTACCCTGGTGCAAACTTTGGGAAACCCAAAATGGAGATTTCTCCTTTGCTGAGGCAGCCATCCCATCTACAGTTCTTTTTCAATGCTTGCAGATTCTGTAGTTGTCTACCTTAAACATAAAACTCTATCCTTCTGGTTCCTTTGTCAGGTCTTAGCCACCTTCCTAGGGCTTATATTGTGAGCATTGGAGGAAGGATTAATGGCTGGGGAGGGAAGACATGTAAGAAATTTTGTAGCTTCAGAGGTTTTATTTGTGGTATGTTTTTCTATTCGTCTTCATGGAAAGGCAAGCAGATAGCATGGGGCTTGGAGACTAGACTGTGGCAAGTATATTGCCACTGGAATGGTGACTTTGATTGCCTTCTTTTGACTGTTTTATTGATGTCTAAGATATATAAACAAGACCAACTTTTTCCCATAACTCAAACTAACAGCTGATTTATATGGCACTATATAGTTTCTTACCAACATGAACATCAATGGTCTGAAAGAAATGTGCTATTTAATCCCTTTCTAACTGTCATTCTCTTTAAAGACAGTATTTTTAGGACTGTATGAAGGTGAAAACATAATAAGATGTGGAAAAATAATTTTAAATTTTGTCAGTGTTCAACATGGCAAAAGTAGGTGTGTAACGAGTATACAAAACAATTTATTCTTGTATTATTTATTAATTATTGAATTGTTTTCCATATAAATAACTATAAAGCTCCTTTTATCCCACCTGTATATAGAAGTCAGAATTTGTTCTTTATACTTTCAAAAGACATTTTTCTTCAGTATTTAGTCTCCTAGACAAGTCCATAATGGACAAAATTTATTTTTAAAAGAGTTGAAATGGAGGATAATGAACCATTGTTTGAATAATATTTGGAAAGCCATAAGTTTTTTCTGAAACATTTCAATTCCAATTTGCTCTTCATATAAAAATAAATCGAGGCAGATAGATTAGTCATGACTCAGGCATAAGATATTTTGCATTCTCTTTCAAATATAACCACTACTAAAGTGACAATTACACGTGTAGAAAAAGCTCATGTTGTCTTTTGTCTTTGTTTGACAGCTGCTATGTGTGTACGTATACCATACTATAATATCAATTTGCTTTTCCATTACACCACCACCCAAACCCTCTGTCCTTAACAACAACAACAACAACAATAAAAACCCATCCATTTCAAAATAAATGTTTTATGGTCAAAATTTTAAAAAATTGAATGTGGAGAAATATCCCAAATAGTCATAACTTTTAGGCAGCCAGTGTGTTTTCTAAAGCATTATCTAAAATCCATATGCTTGGATGAGAATTTGAGAATTTTATTTAGGAAAGGAGGAATGGAGACTGAGTTACAGGAAAAGAAAAAAAGGAATCAATTCTCTGATTCTAGAATTATTAAATGTTACATCTTATTCATATCATGTAATAACATATCGCTGAAAGAAAGAAGCTGTAGATTCTTCCTTTTATAGCAGACACTGGGACCCAGAGTGGAAAGTGACTTGCTCAGCCCACACAGTCCTTCACAGGCCTTAGAGGAGAATCCAGTTTCCTCTCAGCTTTTCCTTGTGGGCGTTTGGATGCCCCTATTCGTAAAACAAACCTTTAATGTGATCATAACAAATATTACTCTGTGTATGTTACTAATTCATCAACAAAACATATTCATGGTGGATCTACCAACACAGAAATGTATTCTCTTTCACTTTACAATTCTTTGCAGAAATGAATGCCCACTCAGAACATGTTATTAAAAGCTCTTTTCACTGACTCAGACACATATTTGATGTTTAAAAGAGTTCATACACTAGGGTTGCCTAGTGTATGTCCTTTCATTTATAAGGTCGTGACAAATGTGAACTTAAAGGAGCATTTTCAAACTCCGCAAGTGTGAGCTCATGTTCTCCTTCTGTACATCTCTGAGAAGCAGACAGAAATGTGTTAAAGATGAGGGAGGTCTGGACAGGACCTTTCCCTAACCACACAGCACTTCCTCATGTAGCCACCTCCTTCCCAAGCTCAATTGTAGCTTCCTTAGGCTACATTATCCGACTCAACACTTTCAGAAAGATAGGATGATCCTTCCTTGGGCCCCATAGCACCCTCTGCCTATACCTAATGCATTGCGTTGGACTAGATTACAAGTTCCTTGAGCATATTCCCCAATACCCACTATAGCCCATAATACAAAGTGAATCTCAGGTAGTGGTCAGTAAAATGACAACTGTTTGCAATATAAGACCACTTCATTTTTTATCTTTTGACATTTCCAAAGGGAGTGACATATTCTTTCTAGTTTAATTGTCCAACATTTATAGTTTAATCAAATGATATAATTTGGGGCTTCCTCAGAGTACACTAAACATGTACTTGTATCTGACCACATGAACTAGAAGTCAAAGCCGGGAGCTCACAAAGACCCAGATTCCAGTCCCTCAAAAGCCTGTTTTGTTATCCGGGATCAGCTGTCTAGTCTCCCAGAGCTTCAGTCCCTTTACATGAGTAATAGGAAAATGTGCTATTTGCCTTACAGCATTGGCAAGAAAATATAATATACAATATAATACAATGAAATATAATAATACAAATATTTTATTATAAGCATTCAGTATGTATTAAGTGGCTACTCTGTGCCAGTCATTCTATTAGTTTCTTCATAGGTTTTATCTCATTTAATCATCAAAACAATTCATAATGCCAAGTTAAATAGATTTGCTCCCATGCTCCCATAGTTCAATGGGAGCATTTTGTCTAGATCTCACAATTTTAAACTAAGTCCAATATCATTCAACATCAAATGAGATAAATATGTTAGTAGTTTGAAATACAGCAAAATGACTTACAAATACATGAGGCAATGATGGTGCAGATACTTTATGTTGCTAAAATAGATGCATAGACTGAATGTTAAATTAAGCATGAAAAGAACTGATGGGGGAAATCCAAAAATATTCAGGAAATATATTTTCCCCATGGAAGGAGGAGGAAACTTGATTCAGAGATATATGTGAAGGGAGTGGGCTAGAGAGGTAATTGACTAAAACTGTTAGAATTACACCCTCTGTAATTCTACCTTGTACTTACCTTGCTTTTACCTCATGTGGTTTTCTCAACTTATCTTACCACCAACTCCTTCTCTCCCCCACATCCACCTTTTATTACCTTCTCTAACCTGATCAGAAAATTTCTGGTCCTTTGAGGTTTAGTCCAAGAACTCACTCCCCTTGATTTTTTTTAGTTGCCCAAATAACTTCCTTAAAACTAATCCTTTATTATCTCTGCTCCCACAATCCCCTTGCATGTACCTCTATTTCAGTTTGGAATAGATAAGCCTTTGTTTTACAAACTGTTCTTCATTATAGGATGTTTAACAGCATCTTTGGCCCCTACTACTTGGATTCAGTCACTTCCCCTGATAATGACAACCAAAAATGTCTCCAGATATTGTCAAATGCCCCTGGGGAACAAAATCATCTTTGATTAAAACCTATTTGTCTTTTAGCCTTTGAAACTACCTAACTCAGTTTTTAAAAGGAGTCTTATACCTGAGCAAATTGTTACAGTTTTCACTTTGGAAAATATCTTTATTATATTTTGTGTTTATCAATTTTTTATGAGCAAGAGAGGCACTGGGGGGTGTTAAAACACATATTGCTGCCCTACTTGTCACTATTCCCCAAGATTCAAATTCAGTTCATACAGTGGGGCCAAAGACTTTGTCTTTCTAAATAAAGCTTTTCTTAAAATTCCAAGTGATGTTCATGCTGCTGATGCAGGGACCACACTTTGAGAATTAATGGAGGTACCTCTGCTTAGCACTTCTGCCTCAGCTTTGCTGGTTACATACCTGTTAGGCAGAACCACATTTTCTTAATTGTTTCTCCCCACCCCTAACTGCGCTTTGCACATAGTAAGCCTTCATTGAATATAACAAATAAATCAGAAAGTGCCTTAAAAAGGTTAAAAGATTTACAAAATGCCTTATAAAATGTCATTGGTAAGGTAGTGGAACATGAAAGATTCTTGGGTCAGGTTTCCAGAAGCAGTTTTGACCAAAGCACTAAATGAAATGCCTCCAGTGAATTTGAATTCCTTGTGACTCAGACAAAGGGTTGCTGTAAATTATTCTGTTGTCATGGCATATCAAGGAAGTTGATGGATCAAGGGACATACTAATGAGACTCTAAGTGACAATATAAAATGAAATCAACAGTCTCTAAGAGACCTTTTCTGAACAATGTTGAGAAGGCGTCTATTCTCATAGTTACTGATTATGAGGATTACTAAGCTTTTAAGGAAATGCATTAATTTGAAAAGATCTTGTTCTTCTGGATCATATCTGTCCAGACATTGGAAAAGAAAAGAATGGTGAGAGACCACTTTGGGGATACGAAAGATGAAAGGAACCCTGGCCAAGCAGCTCAGTAGGCTGGCGCATCATCCCATGCACCAAAAGGTTGTGAGGTTTGAAACAACCCACGGGCTATTCAGTTATGAGGGGCTCAACGGCTCACCACCAAAGCGTAAGTCTCAATACCAGAGTTTGATGAAAAAGAAAGGAACTGTTTATTTAAAGGTCATACAGGTTTAGGTTAATGGTGGAATTCTGCCATGAAGTTCCACTCCCTTTAAAACACTCCAAAACACCCAGTCATGCCAGATCAGGCCAGTTTTAGAAGAGAAGTCAGAGGTACCATCTTTTTCTCAGAAAATAGAAGTCCGTGATTTCTTATTTCTCAGTCACAGTTCAGCTTTATTGGCAACTCCCATTCCTCCATGCTCATTTGGGGAGTTTTTTGAGTGTCACAGTGTTTTTCAGCTTTTAATTCAGAAGCAGGTGACCTCATTTTACACACCAGACTCCATAGCTGGCTGGTGGGGTGCTTCTGCTATCTTTCAAATTGGATGCACCTCTCACCCCAGGTAATGGCTACCACCTTATTTTTAAATCCCTGACCATGATCTTTGATGCAGTGCGTATGGTGACTAGTCCTGGCCACCAGGAGAATCTCACGCAGCCCCTGTAAGCTTTTCCGCCACTATTCTATGGTTAAAGCCCCTTCCATCTCTTTGGCTCATGGAGGAAAAAGCTATGGTCCACTGAGTCCCTCCGCCTCCTTCCCAAACCACAGGCTGGCCTTCACTTCCCTGTAACAGTTTGATTACCAGTCAGAGCACCTACCTCGATCTCGGGTTCTATCCCTGGTCAGGGTGAGTACAGGAAGCAACTGATCGAGGTTTTTCTCTCACATCAATGTTTTACATGTGTGCACTCTCTCTCTCTCTCAAATCAATAAACATATCTTTGGGTGAATATTTTATAAAGAGTGAAAGGAGTTATTCATAATAATTTTCACTGATATGCATTCTGTAGCCACATTTTATTTTCTAAGCATTTTTATGCCTAATGCCTTCTGAAACCCCCATATAACCCATTGCAGGTAAGTAAGACAATGTTTTTTTCCATGTTTTATGAGAAAAAGAGAAACTGAAGCATGGAACCTTGAATTAAGAATAAAAGTAAAAATTTAAGTGAAACACAGCTATTCAAAAATAGAGTTAAGGTGAGAAAATTAATAGCTTTTTTGTTCAAAAGGTGTCCTTCTAAATAGGCCACACCATGAGTATGTCTTTATTTTTCAATTAAAAAAAATTATTCCTGCTTTTATTTGTTCCTCCTGTCCTTTTCTCAGGTATGTCCCTCTCTAAATCCTAGAATCTTCTTGCAGAACTTCTACAAGGTTTATTCGCGATCAGGTCTTTGCTCAAATGTCATCTCTTCCCAGAGGCCAGTTCTAAACACTGTCTTTTAAGTCATATGCAAACCCCTCAGGTATATCACCCTGTTTATTTCATTCATAGAGCTAACCCCAAACTGACATTGGCATGTGAGTATTTCCTCTATTGTTGGTCTTCTTTCACTGAAAGGTCAACTCCTCCAGCAAGGAGGCATCCTTCATCTAATCTGCCCTTGTATTGATAGCATTTTAGCACAGTGTTTCAACATTAACAAGCACTTAGTAGTATTTGTTAACTGATTTGACTCATTCTCCTTTGACTTCCTGACATGGGCCAGGCACCAATAATATTAAATGTAGTTGTTGCCTCAAAGAAATTAATCCTTGATGCCTTGAGATTGTCTTTCACCTGGGCCCAATCTCTGGTTTCCTCTTGTTATGCATTTTAGTCCTTTTGTAATTCTGCATTAATAATCTTGCATCATCTACAGAGATGCTCATGGCCAGTTGGATCAGTTAATTTAAAAAAATAGAATAAAGCATAATGGCTGGCAGAGTGGCCTGTAGACCCAAATAGCCTGGTTCATTTTCTGGTTCTGACATTTGTTACCTGTGTGGGTTTGGTCAAGTAATATAACCTCTCTGAGCCCCAGTTGCCTTACATGAAGTGAAAAAGATAAAATCCATTTTGTTCTAAGGACTTAATGTGTTCAAGATGCTTAAAATAATGCCTCCATTATATTGAACACAGTATAAATATAATCATAATTAGATGTAGCCACAGATGAGAGTTCCCTTCAAAATCAGATTCCATTTAAATTGAGTACTGAAATTCAGGAGGTAACCCACAAAAGCCATGATCACCACTGAGAAACATAAGGAATGCAGAGTAAGAATATTTTAGACATAAGAATGTTGAGCTAATATATTTTGCCTTTATTTTACCCTCAAACCCATTTAGGTTACATATTGAGAACATATTTCAATTTCAAGGTAAATGGAATGAAATTGGGGAAATTAATAGCTTTTACAAGGTGCCATGTAATAAAGTATAAAGTCACCTCTCACCAGTATGTGCAGGAAAGGGTTCCACATATGCTAAGCATGCTCGGAATGTTTCAGAATAGCTTTAACAGCCCAGGGAGGAATAAATAAAAAGCAGCAGCCACATCTCAAACAGGTATTCTGGTCATATCCTAAGTGCTGCCTTAGTAGAATAGATTTGGCTCAAAGGATTATGCTAGGATTACTCAGAATCACAACCAAACTTAGAAGAAATAAAGTTGGAAACTCAATATATGAGTAGAAGGCAATTGAAAAGTGAAGAAAATGTGCAGCAACAAGATTGGTCAGTGAAAACACTGCTAACCCCATTAAAGCAACAAAGGAATTTTGATTTATGAACACACGAACTAATACCTTTAAAAACAGCAAAACTATTTTTATATCACTTTATTTGATTAATTTGTCACTTCTTTCAAGTGAAAATATTTGACATAGGTAACCAAAAATTAAGGGTGCTGGGAAAAGATAATAACAGCAATGGTATTTTAGGTTACACTGTCATGTGACAGATGGCATTTGGGTCAATGATGGATCACATATACAATGATGATCCCATACTATTAAAATGAAGCTGAATTTCCTATAAAATATGGGAGAATATGTGGGTCAGGAGGAATTTTTTCCTTTCTAATGGGATTGAGTTTGGCAAGGGATTCCATCTCGCTCACAGCGCCTAAATTTTGAGTACACAGATGAAATCCCAACCAGCCACTGACCCGTGTCAGCACAGAGGACCCTGTCTCCCTAGCGCTACATACTCAAAGGGCACAGTGCTGTAACTTTGTTGAGGACCGAAGCTCCTTCTGTCATAGACACAGGCCCACAGGAGCGACCTGAACACATACTGATTGTCACTGCCGCTTTAGGACAAGCTTTCCTTGCTGTGTGGAGCCAACCTGTCCGTGTACTTCGGAAGCATTTTCAGGTTGTGGTGACGTAGAGCATAGAGAAGTTTTATTTCTCCAATCAATTCAATGCCAGAGAGATCCCTTTGTGCCCAGTAGGGTCAATGGAACCAAAAACACACTTTCAGTCGAAATATTGAATCCTTAGTTCTATGCTATCTCCATGTTAAACACACTCTCTCTTAAAACACACACACACGCACACACACACACACACACACACACACACAGAAAACTACAAAGTTCCCTGATTTGATCACTATTCCAACATGCAGTGGCCCAAACCACATTGCCAAGACACCCCACTATGTCCCTTTATGTCTCTCTATCTTGAGGTTTCGTTGCTACTGATTCTCAGGCAGCCTTTCACTCCCTCCTAACAGTCACTGTTGCAGTGACCAATGCCTTCCCCAGCCAGTTTCTCCTCAATATTTCCAACTAATCCAGCCCACATCCATGTCCATGAAGCTGCACTAATAGCTTTGATATTTTATTTTGAACTCATTGGAAGGAAGCAGGAGGGAAGGCTTGTGGGATAGTGTTATGAAATTCTACAGTAGTGTGCTATAATGTCTAGGCCTTTGCACGCCCACCACTCACTCACTTTACCCAGAGAAACTTCCAGTCCTATAAGCTCCACTCATTGTAAGTATCCTACATAGGCATGCCATTTTTAAATCTTCAAATCATATTTTTGTACCATTTTTTATGTTTATATACACAAATGATTACTATTGTGTTTTAATTGCCTGCAGTATTCAGTACAGTTACATGCTATACAGGCTTGTAACCTAGGAGCAATAGTCTATGCTACATAGCCTAGCTGTGTAGTAGATATCTGATCTAGGGTGGTGTACATACACTCTATCATGTGCACACAATGACTAAAGTGCCTAACGACATGTTTCTTAAGCATATACCACTGTTAGGGGGCACACGACCATACAATGCAATAGCTTTGCATTTGAAATGTGTATCTTCATATTAACCAGAGAATAAATTTCCTAACCTTAATTTTGCACATAAAGTATCTATCTTTGGTCAAATGTTCCTCAAAAACTTTTCCAGATTGTTAGAAGTCATCATGCTATAACTTGAGCTATATAATTTTGTTTATTTTCTCTTTATGTAGCAGCCACTTGCTGTTCCCACTTTCTCATTTCCAGAACTTTCACAATTATTGCCAAAAGGCATATTCCATTTGACTGCTGTGTTGTAATTTTGCTACTTGTTCTTTTATTACACCACTTGATCTTATTTCTACTCCTGCAGAATTCAGACTATTAATCTGCATCTTTTAGGTAGTCTATTAACCTACAGATGACATTTTTCCTCTCAACTTCATCTACATTTCACCATCTGATGCCGCCTTTTCTTGCTTTCTAAACATCCCACACTTGTCATTTCTACAGTCACTTAATCTAAAAGTGTACAATTTAATGCTTCTTTTATATTTCTTTGTTTATTTTTAAAGGAAAAGTCTTAAATTGTCAATTATTGGCATGGAGAGCTATTAAACACCTCATGTTTGAAAATGGTCATAAAGCATTAAAGCATTATGAAGAATATGGTCCTATTTTTATTATAGATAAAAAATATAGTTTCTGTGAAAAAATTCTTACCAATGGGCTAGATCAACCCATTCACTGATTAGCTCTTAGAACTGAGATTTTTAGGAATTTTCTATTTCTGTATATTTTATTTCTACACATTTTTTCTTTAATTTCCAATATGCACTAGTTTTGTTTTATTATCAGAAGATAACAATAAAGACTTGTTTTACTATTGACAAGAAAAAAGACATTTTTACTGAAAGGGGATAAATGTAAGACATGTTATATGAGTTTAACAGTGATAAATATTTATTATGAGTTATGTACAGTTACCTATAAGACATAAGAGTAACAGAATAGAAATAAATGAAAGACAGGATGCAAGCATTAAGGTGCTTGGCATTAAGCTAGACAATGAAATAAATAATTAAAAGTCATAAAAAGTCAGGGGCTCTTTTGGCATGGAGATGCCCTTTGAACCATCAAATTCTTTTATTTCTGTAGCTGACATTCTAATGAAGGAGATAGGCTACCAACAAATGAACCTACTAACCTACTACCTGCCAATAACGGTTATGAAGAAATACAGTGCAGGGTAAGACAGAGGATGGCATTCCAGATAAGGCATTAAGTAGAAGCTACTCTGAGAAGGAGAAATTTTAGCAGAGAGGTGGCTCTCTATAAGAACAGAAGAGGAAATCACCAGTGCAAAGGCCCTGAAGAAGAACATGTCAGTAGCTTTGGAAATACCCCAGTAGCTATTGTGGCTACTGGATGAAAATCAAGAGGTAATGTGATGCAGAATGAAATCAGAAAGAGTGGGCAAAGTGGACCTTATACATCAAAATAAGCACATTGCAGTTTATAATGGTCATTACAGGAAACTAGGGAAAGGCAGAGGGAAATGGAGTGAAATGATTTTATGTGCAGTATAAGAGAACCATCTAGCTCTTCGGTGTGGGACAGTGGAGGTCAAGGAAAAAGGAAAAGTGTCTGTTTATTGAGAGGTGATAGTTTAGACCAGTGGCTGGCAAACTACTGCCCATAACCACATGTAGCCCACTAAATGATTTTGTTGTCATTTTGTTGTCATTTGTTGTCTGAGAGGTAAGAATGGTTTTTGCATTTTTAAATGACTACATTTTAAATTATTACATAAGTACCTGCATGCTATCCTTGATTTTGCTTCTCAATCTAGCCCTTGAAGAAAAAGATGGCCAGCATCTGGCTTAGGCAACAATGTTAGGCTGCAGACCCATGCAATTTAATTAGTTATGGTCTCTCCGTGCAAAATTTTACTCTGGAAAGGAGAGAATAAGAAATGATGACTGGCAGATGAATGTAGGGCAGTTTGTGGAGAAGAGAGTATTTGTATTTTGGGTGCATATTTTAAAGGCCAAATGCCAAGATTTGCTTATGGATTGACTGTGACAGGTGAGGGAAGTCAAAGGTGACTCCAGCCATTTCAGTTTGAGCAACTAGGTGGATGATAGTGCCCATTTCTGAGCTGACGTTGCCTGGGAAGGAAGAAGATGGATCAGGGTAAAGGGAATTGGGAGAATGCTGTTTTGGACATGTTTAATGTTGGGATCTTCACTAGGTGTCATTGCAAACATGAGTAATAGATGCTGAGAAGGTGATGCAAACAGTATGTGCTATGGCATTTCAGAAGGCTGATGACATAGAGTTGGCATATGGATAAAACTAGCAATTATAATAAAGATGGTAATAACAATTATTAATAATAAGGCCTTAATCTATCTGAAGCACTGTGCAAAGTACATGAGCAGCAGAGCCCCAATTACAAGGGGCAGAGCTGCTCAAGGACCCCAGAGGCTGAGCTCTGAAATTCATCTCATCGATTGCATCAAGCCACACATCCTGTGGAAGGTTCGGTGAAGGACTGAGCTGGCAAGGGTCCTAAGGCAAGCAGGGCTCTTTAATGTCTGGCTCTCCCTCGGGACACTGCTCAGCTTGCTGAAACTATTCAGCTGGGCAACTGTGGAAAACACTTCTAGCCCAATCTTCCTTCCAGAGCCAGAATTGCATCACAAACCCAAGACTCCATTTTCCAAGGTCCTGCCCCTTCATCTCAAAAATAATCATTTCCACTAGTTAAATCCTTACAAGTTTAGTTGCATCTGATTTCTGCTTCAGATACCCAAACTTAACTTGGTATTTAACCCATTATTGCCTTTAAATTCCATGAAAGACCATTTAAACAACTTAAAAAAAAATAGGTTATTATCCTCACATTATAGACCAAGAAACTAAGACTTGAATAGGTGAAATCTTTTTTTTTTTTAATAGTTTTAGCCTTTATTTCCACAAGTTGTTACTTAATGCCTGCTGTTGTCAACAAGAGGGGATAGAGCTGACTTTCTAGCTCTAAACCCTATGGTTAACCAATATATTAGTGTAGTGGTTCTCAGCTGGGGGCAACTTTCCCAGGGGATATTTCACAGTGTCTGGGGACATTGATGAGGGTCACAAAAAGGCAGTGATGGTCCTAGAGTATCTAGTGGATAGAGTCCAAGCATGCTGCTAACCATCCTAGAATGCGCAAAGCAGCCTATCTGCTGAGGATTATCCAGCACCAAACAGCAACAGCTCTGAGGTTGAGAAAGCCTACATGACACCAGAAGAATCTTACAGAGCTAGGAAAGGAGGCAGATCGCCAAGATTATAAGAGTAATGAGAAAAGCAGGACAGTGGGGGTACGAAAGTAAAAACCAAACAAGCAAGCTCACTCCCAGTGTCTAAGTACAGAAGAAAGAGCAAAAATAAGTTTAATAAATTAAATGTTAAAAGTCTGCTGTGTGAAAAAGCTCACACTCTGCGTGACCAGGGAGACTCAGAGCCAGAAAAAATAATTGGTTTGGGCTAATTTTAAAATCAATTGACTTTCACTGAGTAAATACCATTTGAATATTGCCTAGAAAAAAAGATACTGTGTATGTATTTGCATACTTAGTTATGTGCCAGAAATTTCTGCTGTTTTATAAACTGTATACTGTTATCACCCTTGTTTTAGAAATAAGAAAACTAAGGCTTTGATTTAGAATGTAATTGAACAAAGTAGAGCCTGGAGCCTGCACCTGGATAACTGTGAGAGATGGAAATGACTTGGTTAAATAAGAACATTCTTTAAATTTTAAGAGAATTGATATTAATAATTCCCAAGAAAACAATTATTTTACTGATAACTATTCATTACTTTGATTTCTCCTTGTCCACCATTTTTTCCACATTTTTTTTTTTTTGGTATACAATACCAAGTAGGTCTTCTACTTGCAAGCTAATAAAAAAAGCAACAAGAAGCAAAATTCTCAGCAGTTTCCTTTACTTTGGCATGCATATATATTGCATATGAATAATAGTAATATGCTATGTTTTAAAACTGGGTGCTAAAGTGTGATAAAAGTATATTAGGTTGGTGAATTAAACATTTTTGACACCTAAAAGTAATTTGTACTACATAGTAAATACAGATTGGCACTTATTTTCATTTTCATTTGCAGATATTAGTTGGTTAACAACAGTTTCACATTTAACCTATTACTTTTGTAGCGATGTACATTTTACAGGTTGGAGACCTGCTTAACATTTTCATGGAACCACTGTTTTCTCACAGGAAGTAGTTTCCCTAGAAGATTCTAAAATTCTCCTTTTCAGAACAATCAACAATGGCTTTATTATTTCCTGTTGTAGTATTTTATAGTATTTCCATTGTAGAGAAAACTTAATCATCAATAAAAATATTTGCTAGCACTTTCCTAGAGAACCGAGAAGCCATTTGAAAAAAAATCAATATCCACCAGTGAGGGAAATCTTTTGCTCATTTCCTTCTGGGTATGCACCCCTCCCATTATATTTTGACCTTCAGTAAATAAACAATTGGGCAGAATGACACACACTACATGAACACTTTAGAGTTAAAAATTTGGCTCTGGCCTACGGGATTAGGAACTTTGGAGGAACTTTAGCTATAAAATTATACATTATATAATTTCTGAAGTGCTTCCTTAGGAACTCCACATACCAGAGGAAACTGTCATAGGGTTCCAGCATTCTTCACGTCTCTTTAAGTGCATTCTGAATGCAGAGAACTAAAGTCATTCTTTGAAGCTAATGTGTGAAATATGAAGTTTATAGATCTCTTTTATGTGGGGTGCTATTCTGGGCCATCTGTTAAGAAGCACAGGAATAAAAATTAAGTAGCTGAGTTGTTAACCTGATGCCAAAAGGATAAATTAAATATAAGGTACTGGGGGCAAGGGCCATAAATATAATTTATTCTAGTATAAACTTTACCCTTTTTAATGTATTCATTTATATTTATTTATTTGTAATTGATTTTTATTTATTATTCTCAAGGAGAGGGGAAGAGAAAGAGGCAGAGAGGGAGCAAAACATCAGTGTATGGTTGTCTTTCACCTGCCTCCAGCTACAGACCTGGCTGGAGACCTGGTTTGCAACCTGGTTATGTGCCCTGGCTGGGAATCAAACCAGCGAACCCTGGATTCCCAGGCCATCACCTGTTCACTGAGCAACTAGCCAGGGCTAAATGTCTACTCTTCATGATCTGTGCAAGGACATCAGTGTCATAGAACATGAATGAAAATGGCTCCAGCAAAAGGTTAGATTTATCATGTGAGGGGATCTTCCATGTGCTGGGTACCTCAATCTTTCACAAGACAGGCATGTTTTTATAAATTAAACCATATAAGTATAAAACAATGAGCTACTTAAGAATATCAAAATACTCTTATGTATAAAATTTGAATAAAGAAAATTTCCCCAAATTAATATTAGAGTGTTATGCAAAAACCAATGAATCAAGTCCACTGGAAACTGACCACACCATCCACATAGCAGAGCTAGTTTAAGTGGTAAAAAAGAAATAAATACCCATCTCACTGCCTCACGATTAGTCTTGATTTATTTGACATCATCTGGACCACATATCTGTCTCATAATTGTGACAGTCTTGTATCTTGTTCAGTCATAACATGAGCCCCTGACTCTATGTTTAGACATTCTCTTATAAATGTAGCATGCTATTGTATCCATCTAACTGTGAAAGTACTAGGGTCCATCTGTAAAGGAAAATGTGTTTGAATTGATGTATGTGAGCATGAAGTTTATGTGTGCAGGATTTAAAAGCCATCCTACAAACAGTCTGAACTGACTGCATGCAATTTCTTATGCAGCTTGCATAAGACTTTGATTAAACTTGCAAATCTTAAACACTAAACTTCACAGGTGAATACTGAGCTACAATATGGATTACTTTTTCGGCATAATAGTGAATAAGCATGCTCAAAATTACATGAAGTTGTTTCATGAGAAAGGAATATCATAGCAAAATACTGTTCAATCTATTAGAAACTATTCTTTAGTGGACATGCAGTACATTTACAAAAGTATGCATGTTTCTATAAAAACTACTTTGGTTTTTAAATGTAGCTAATAGCTAATTAAACATAAAACAGAGATTTACTGGCTATTTTCCATCTTTAATATTATTGACATAAAATAATTATTCAGAATGCTCATAAAAATGCCTTTCCATGTTTCTTATTACTAAAAACAATTTTTCAGCAATTGGATTAATTTTCATTCTCAGAAACATTTGCCAGAATTTTGAGATAAAAAGAAAACATTCTTGTGATGTGCTTCTCTTGAGAGAATGGTAGAAGCAAGATCTGAGGCCAAAATTATTCATTTCTTCTTCAAATCTTTCTTGAAACCTTTTCCATGGCTCTGATGTGTAAGAAATAGCTAGAGAATTTATATCTCCACCCCCTCAAGTAACAAAAATCATCTGCTCTCCCTTTTTTTTCCCCTTAACAAATATAAAAGAGGAAAACTGTCCATGATGGTTTGTGGGGCGTAGGTGTGTGTGAGATCTGCTATTTCCACGGCAAGTTCAGAAGCTGGTGTCACGATTGCTTCCTACACAACAACATGGGAAACCACATTAGCAGCAGGAACCCCACTTGGCAGAATTGCCAATTATACCTGTTAAATAGACAGTTGTTTGAGGGCGGAATCCTCAGAAAACCTTATAAAAGCCAGTCAAATGTTTCATGTAGAACTTAGAATCTCCTAAAATGGGATTATACATTTCAAAGTCTTTAGGAAGTAAAATGTGGCGCAGTAGTAATTTGTTATTATTACAATGATTATCATGTTTATTATTATATTTGTATAGCTTGGCACAAGTCACTCAACAGGCACAAAAATGTTCATCAGAAAGCAGGCATTTTGTTCAACCAAAATGAACTTTGATATTAAAAACTTAATGAAATTAAATTAAACATTTTAGAAGTTGCCTGGAGAACATTTGGGCTAAGAAATGATGACTCAAAGGTAAATGGGAAATGATGGTCTGGGGTTCTGAGGGGATACAAGATGACTGACCGTTACATGGCTGGCAGGTCATTTACTGGTTTGATATTGAGACTGAAATACCTACCTGTTGTATTAGTGAGTAATATGTTCAGCGAACTACTGGTGTTTGTGTGACAGCAGCAGCATCAGTGGTTTGAACAAACTCGAAAGGCCCCACTTATCCATGTATTTATTCCAGAAAGTACCATGGGAAAAAAGATGCTAGAAAGAAAAGCAATTTAGGAAGACCATCTTGAGAGAGTGTTCATAAAAATAAGAATCCTGGTCTATATGATATGGACTGAAATCAGGCCATTTGGTTCTTGCTCTCATGACACCTCTGTGTAGATGTTTTTTCTCCCCCATCCCACCCCCACCTTTTTTTTCTTACATTATGACATCGAATGTATCTTCCAAGGTGTCATGCTCCTCGATGCCCATTGAGGCTGACTGTCTCTTCTGAGGAAGTTGGCAGTGTGTTCTGATGTTTGTTGTAACAAGCTATCACTAAATTCAATTTCCAGGTAATTTGCCTGGTAAATAAAATAAAGAGGAAGTGCTGCTGTTGCTGAGTTTGGGAGCCTTGCCTGCTCCTTACCTGTATCCACCTGTGGCCTTTACTTGTTCCACAGTAGCCATTGAAGGAATCCCATTAACCCTCTAGGGCTCCGTCATATCTAGTGTAAGAAAACACCGATTAGACAAAATCTGTTTCATTGTTTTTAACTCAATTTCTGGAGGTCTTATTATTTTGTTATCTGAAAATATTCCTTCTACACCTTAAAAATACACTCTAACTTGGTAAAAACAAGCATTGTGATATCTATCCATACCTGAAGAATTGAACTATTCAGGAGTCTTAGTGAGCGGCAGAGAACCCAAATCAGTCTCACCTAAAAGGGTTGTATTGGCTGATGTAATGGGAGCACATGGTTCCAGTAGAGCTAGCCTCTAGAAAGCTAGAAGAGGCAAGATTTTGACTCTTGTTTTCTCTTTTCCTGTCACCACCTCCCTCTACTGGTATTGGCTTTATTTATGGACTTTCTTCATGTGGTTGCCCCCTCCCAAGGTCTTTAAGGTGCTTTTCTAGTAATTCTAATATAGTATTTGGAATTGTGATTCATTGGACCAGTTTTTTAGTAATAGTCTTGTTTTCTTAGAGCATTTTTAGGTTTACAAATAAGTTGAGCAGAAAAAACGGAATTCCCATATGTTCTTTTTCTCTACACACATGGTTTGCCCTATTAATTTTTTGTTACTGTGATACATTTATTATAATGGATAAACCAGTATTGATTTATTAACTGAAGTGCATAGTTTGCATGAAGGTTCGCACTTTGTGTCGTACAAATTGTATGGATTTTGACAAATACACAATGCAATGTATCTGCCATTGCAGTATCATAAGAAATAGTTTCATTTTCTTAAAAGTCCCTGATGCCTATTCATTCTTTTCTCCCTCCCACTGAACTTCTGATAACTAGTGAAAGTTTTCCTTTTCATAGAACATCACATAGTTGGAACCAGAGTACTTAGCCTTTCAGACTGGTTTCTTTCATTTAGCAATATGTATTTTTTATTAATTTATTGTTGCATTACAATTGTTTCATTTCCTCCATTTCTTCCCCATACTCCATCCTCCCATGCTCTTTTCCATAATCAGTCCCCTCTCATTGTCCTTGTCCATGGGTCATTCATACTAGCTCCTTGTCTAAACCCTTTCCCTTCTTTCCCTTCCTCTTCCCCTCCCTCCAGCCCTCTGGTTACCACCATTCTGCTCCTTGATTCTGTGTCTCTGGTCCCATTCTACTCATCTGTTTGTTTTGTTATTTATTTAAGGTCTCTCCATGTCTTTTTATGGCATGAAAGCCCATTTTATTGCTGCATAATATTCCATGTGTGGATATACCATAGTTTATTTATTCATTCACCTATTGAAGGATATCTTGAATGCTTCCAAGTTTTCAATAAGGTTACTAGAAACATTTGTGCACAGGTTCTGTGTGGACATAAGTTTTCAAATCATTTGGGCAAAGACCACAAAACATAATTACCGTATCATTTTGTAAGGCTCTGTTTCGCTTTGTGGAGTTGTTAGCCCATTTTCTGAAGTGGCCATAGTCTTTTGCATTGCCAACAGCAATCAATGAGAATTTCTGTTTATCCACATCCTGGTCAGTACTTGTTGTTTCATTGTTTGAGGTTTTAGCCATTCTAAAAAATGTGTAGCGGTATTTCATTGTTGCTTTAATTTGCAGTACCCTAATGAGGTTGGACCAGTCTTAGCCAGGGTACGTTCTTGAAAGAATCCCTGCAGTCAAAGGGATGGGGTATGCTATTACTCAAGTCTATGTCTCAGGCCAATCACTCAAGCAGGATAGAGACAGATTTGCAGTTACCAGATGTACAAAAGAGAAATGATTTGCAGTTATCTAAGAAAAAATTTGATGACACACTGATAAACATATCAGATATATACACAAAAAGATAAAATCTCCTGAAAAAAATATTACAGGGAGTGTGCATATTTAAATAACTCTCAGATAAAAAAAATAATGTGATGGTATTTAAAAGGTCAAGGAAAGAAGTAATATATGTATGGAGTAGAGGTTGGAATAAGTATCAGTGGAAGTCTTGGGCTTAATCTCCACAATTTAAAGAAAAGTAGAATAGCCCTGGCTGGTGTGGCTCAATTAGTTGGAGCATTGCCTTGTAAACCAGAATGGTGCAGGTTTGATTCCCAGTCAGAATATATGCTTAAGTTTCTGGTTTAGACTCTGGTCAGGGCACATATGACAGGCAACCAATGAATGTTTTTCTCCCTTTCTCTCTCCTTTCTCCCTCTTCTTTCTAAAATCAATGAGCATGCCCTTAGATAAGGATTAAAAAAAAGAAAAAAGAAAATACATTTATTTTCAATATTAATTCTTTGTTTTGTATATTCATTCATGTATGTATAGCTCCTTTCTGTATGAAGCATACCACATAATGGAGAAGAAATAAACAATCCACTAGAGGTCCTTTACAATTTAATTAAGCTATTATTCAATGTAATTACTAGACTGAATGTTTTAAAGTTTCACTAAATAAGAACTATGAAGATTGTTCACTCTACAAAATGGTTCATTGACTTTATGAATAACCAGCCATGACTGTGAGTTGATCACATAGCATATGTCTTAGTTGAGAATGTATTTTTGGCAATGGATGGATATACAATACCTATTAATTCAGTCAAAGGACTTTTTACATACAATGATTCAATAAGGGTTTTTTGAAAAGGAATATATTATCCAATTGACATGTTGTTACTTTAAATCCAATTGATGAGTTTGAATCTTCAAGTAGAAAGGAATGAGCATGAGTTAAATGTATATAAATATTGGCACAAGTTAGTGATGTGACTTCAGGAGAAAATAGTTAGTGTAAACATTCCATGGTTTCATAATGATATTTGTCCAATGATTGATTTAATCTTGGAATTGATTATTAGCAGAAGTATAAGCCATATGGTAACTGACATTTACAATGTGCTTTTATCAGTCATTTTTATCTATTGAGGACAACAATTTAAAGATGCAATATTCTGTAAGTTTTTTAATGCAGTGTTCTAAAGACTTCACTCAGTAATATGTTGTTGGAAAGATTCTACTGTGCAGAATCTTTGTAGTATCATAAAAGAATGGTGTTGAAAGAATTCAAGTCAGTGATAAGTTAATTCCATTCAAAAAGTTGTATTTATTTCATCCAAAATTCTGATAGCATCAGCGGTTGATACTTTCTGGAAATGCATTTGGAAAAAAGTAAAAAATAGGAATCTATATATATGGAGGATATAAATTTTTATATACTATGTGAAATAGCAGATTCAATCTAAGTCAAATAGCCAAAAAGTGATGGAGTTAGTTAAAGAGAGAAAATGCTATATACTTATATAAAGTTTATCAATACCTGTTATTATTTTTTAATTTATTGATATGATAAGATTTGCTTAGGAAGGTGACAGAGGTAGCTACCCATTACACTAAAACCTGCCACAGTAGTTACTGGCTTAATTAGCCTGTCTTTGTATTTGAAAGGGGACAAGCTAATTTTGTATCTAGAACAACAGATACATAACAGAGGACCATATTTTCTGACTATGAATTGAAGAACATAGTTTTAAGTTTATCATTCATGTATTCAAGTGATTAAAATTTTAATTTAATTATGATTTAAGATATCACTTGACTGTCAACATCAAATAATGTTAGAGCTTTATTTTAGTTTATTATTATTTTCATTTTCATAATTATTGTTGTCATTGTCATCATTAGTAGCATTCCATTTCCACAGCATGATATAATAGTTAAGTTACACATTATCCAAAATAGTCAAATTAAACATGGCACCATATTTTGGCCAAAAATTGGTTTTTATTCTAAATTTGCAAGAGGGACAAAGGGAGAATTTAGATTGAAATAAATTGATTTAAAAACGGAATCCACCATCTCTTACTAGAATAGTTCGTTTGCATCACTGTGTTTTACTATGGGTAGAGCACTGGATTGAAGAAAGTAGGGCTTAATCATTAGATTCATTCTACTGAATCATTCTGAACCTTTGTTCCCTTAGCTGGAGTACTAAAAGAGCAGTCGAATGAAGTCAACACAAATGCTTAGCTTACATGGCCATTTTCAAAACAGAATTGAATTGTCTTAATGGAATATCACTTCACTTCCTCCTGACATCTTTATCACTGCCAGTTTCTGAAAGAGTTGCCAGCTCTCTGCACAACTCTTCCCACCCTACTCAGGGTTATAGAGTAATTTAGCTTTTGATTCTCTGTCCAAAACATGATCAAAAATTTTTTTTTCCTTTGGATGCTCTTTTAAGAAGAGCCTATCTATGGGGGGTAAAAAACATATAAAAAGGCAAATCAGATACCATTAGAATATGTTTTTAAAATGCCTCCAGTTATAAATATTTCTAGAAAATAGTGCTCTTAAAACTTGCTGCTAGTATTTGTCCATCCTCATTTACCCAGTCTGGTCTAGAAAGGAAGGAGTTTATCATTTAAGAGCAAATATAGAACTCAATATTTCATTTATTCAGAAGGGGGCACACTTGTGCTTTTAATAGCAGATGTATTCAGATTTGCTAGTATATGAAATTTATACATAAGCTTTTAGGAAATGAGAGAACTATTCTTTATTATTAGGCTCTCATTTAAAATACATATATATCTTTTGGGGGAGGAGGGGCAAGGACATTTTAAAAAAGCTCAAAGTCCTATTAATTTGAAAACTAACTTGTTTGTTAATTATTTTAAATGAATAGCCTCACTATTTATAAAGACTTCTATGACCATGGAAATGACATACTTTTGACAACTTCTGATAATTTAGTTTATCAGAGTCTAGTCTTTGAAATTTGGCAACCTATAGCCTTAAAAATATTTTTCCCATTGGCCTTCATTAATAGTGTGTCATCTTTGGTGTGCAAAAATGAAAGCAGTCTACTTGGAAAAAGAAGACTAATGCAATGAATTATCTTTCTACCAATGGCCTTACTTGTCCTGAGTTTGTTAAAAGTCTGATCTATCCCTAGCTGGGGTGGCTCAGTGGGTTGAGTGCAGGCCTGTGAACCAGAAAGTCATGGATTTGATTACTGGTCAGGGCACTTACCTGGGTTGTGGGCTCTGTTCCCAGTTGGGGGCATTCAAGAGGCAACCAATCCATGTGTGAACATGGATGTATCACTGCCCCCCCCACCTCTAAAAATAAATAAATACAATCTTTAAATGCATCTTTCATAAAATAAAAGAGTTTGCTATGAAACTTTTAAAAATCACATTTAACCACATAACTTTGACTTTAGTATTGGTGTGCTCTACCTAATTTAAGCAGTTAGTCAAGAATGATAAAACCCCTGGCTGGTAGCACAGTGGGTAAGGCGCCGGCCTGCGAACCCAAAGGTCACAGGTTCGATTCCCCAGCCTGGGCACATAACAAGGTTGCAAACCAGGTCTCCAGTCAGATCTGTGGCTGGAGTCAGGTGAAAGGCAACCATACATTGATGTCTCTCTCCCTCTCTGCCTCTCTCCCTTCCTCTCTTTCTAGAAATAATGAAATTTTTAAAAAAATTTAAAAAAAAAAGAATGATAAAATCCAGACAGTTTAAATCATACAGGAGTATCTATAATAAATAGAGAAGGCAGGAGAAGATAGAATACAATTAAAATTTGCTTTGAGGCCCTGGCTGGTAGCAAAGTGGATAAGGCGCCTGCCTGTGAACCCAAAGGTCACTGGTTCAATTCCCCAGCCAGGGCACCTAACCAGGTTGCAAGCCAGCTCTCCAGCCAGGTCTGTAGCCAGAAGCAGGTGAAAGGCAACCATACATTGATGTTTCTCTCCTTATCTGACTCTCTCCTTTCCCCATTCTCTAAAAATAATAAAATCTTTTTAAAAATAAACTAAAATAAAATTTGCTTTGAGATTTTATTAAAAATCAGCTTGGCCCTGGCTGGTAGCACAGTGGTTATGGCGCCGGCCTGCGAACCCAAAGGTCGCAGGTTCAATTCCCCAGCCAGGGCACATAACCAGGTTGCAAACCAGGTCTCCAGTCAGGTCTGTGGCTGGAGGCAGGTGAAACGCAACCATACATTGATGCTTCTCTCCGTCTCTGACTCTCTCCCTTCCCCTCTTTCTAAAAATAATGAAATAAAATCTTTAAAAAAAAAAGAAAAGAAAGAAATTCTTTAAAAAAAAATCAGCTTGGTTAAATCATTATGACAATATATATGACAAAGTTCATATATAATATATAAAGAATTTTTACAAATTAAGAATATTTAAAGTACAGTGAAAATGTGCAGAAGCAAAAGATGGTCACTTGACGATTTATAATAATGATGAATAAAAAATATAGTTATGAAGTTAATGTCTTTACAGTATAGATAATCTAAGTTATAATCCAATAACTGCATGTTAAATGTTGAGATTAAGTTTTGGACCTGTGTAAATGGGTAAAATTATTTTAATACTAATCAGAAATGTTAATTTATAGGAAAGTGAAAGAGTATATGTGTAAATGTCTATATACCTGTATAAAAATACATAATATGAAATAAAAAAAGATGTATTTCATGTATGTTTAAATTAATAGTTTTATTTATTTGGTTTTTTTAAAAGATTTTATTTTATTTTTAGAGAGAAGGGCAGGGAGGGAGGAAGAGAGGGAAAGAAATACCAATTTATGGTTGCCTTTCATCTGCCTCCAGCTGGGGACCTGGCTGGAGACCTGGCTTGCAACCTGGTTATGTGTCCTGACGGGGAATCAAACCAGCAACCTTTGGGTCCACAGGCTGACGCCAATCCAATGAGCCACCAGCCAGGGCTAAATTAAGATTTTTAATTGTCCCAGAAAAAATTGCGAGAAGTGAGATGAGATTTCTTAGCCTTTGAATTCTGTTGGGCACAAGTACCACCGAGGTCATCTCTCTTCTTTTTCAATTCCTAGTCTTGCATTTATCAAGCCTCTCCTCCCTTCAGTATATTCTCCATCTTCTGTCTTCATAAACTCAGAAGATTGATCATGCTGATGCAGGTGTAAATTGGAACTGTCTTCCTAAATGATAATGTGGCTGTATAGATCACCATTTCAACAAGTAAAACCCTTGACCAGCCTTTCAGTGTCTCTCTGTTGAGGAAATAATTGGACAATATAAAGAGCTAACTGTACGAACATGTTTATTGCCAAGGTGCTTAAAATAGTGAGCAGTTGGTAACCGCATAATTGTCCATCAAAGAGAATTAGTTAAGTAAATTGGGCTGAAACCTTTCAAATGAATATTTTATAACCATTAATACCATAAAAGGACTCACATATATTAATTTAAAAAGTCCAAATATTTTGGTAAATCAAAATTATAGGTTAAAACAGAAATTATGGAGTGATATCAATTATATGAAGAAAAACATACAATTATGTAGGTATGGAATAAATACCAAACTAACATACTTCAAGGTTCTCTTAATAGTGATTTTCTTAGCATTGTAGGATTACATATGTTCTTTATAATCTATCTTACTTTAATATTTTAAAATCATGTCTTTAACATATATTCAAAAATAAAACAGGATTGTTGCTAAAACATAATTAATCTTAAACTCAAATTGCTTAGTTTTCATGGAGAGAAATCAGATTAAGAAATTATAGTGATAAGAGTGATGAATAGAAGGGCAGTAAGAAAGATGAGGGGAAATGTAACAAGGTAAGAATTTAGAGGCTCAGATTCTAGACATACATAGTCCACAGAGTGACTTGTTTTAGAAAACAGCTTATATTATGTTATTCCCATGATTAAGGCCTTCCAAATTATTGGTCAGAGCAATCTGAATAAAATATTAATCTTAACCTGGCCTTGAAGGTCCTGTACAGTCTGGCTTCTAACTCCTTCCTGTCATATCATGCTCCTCCGTTGTTTATAGTAGGTCTTTCTGACCACTGCACTTAGCAGACTCACTCCAATCTTAGGGTCTCCCCATGGAGCTTTGCTCTGCCTGTGAGTCACCTTCTTGAGAGCTGTGCACATTTCCTACCTCAAATCATTTAGGACAAATGTTATCTATAAAAGGCTTTCCCTCATTTTCCTAATCTATTATCTCCAAGACACCCCTTTTTTGTGTGTTCCATTACCCTGTTTTATTATCTTCTTGGTACCATTTCCTTCTCTGAATCACCTTGTTTATTTGGTTTCTTGGTTTATGGGCTTTCCCCACTCTAGCTCATATATGCTTGCTAGACACAGCGATATATTCTATCATCTTCATTGTTCTGTCATTATTGTAGAGAGAACAGTATGCTTTTACATGGTCTGTTGTTGTTATTGCTGTTGTGTTGAGGCTGAACATCTCTCACTGAAAGGTTATGAGGACCACAAGAATGTTTCCTGAAAGTTAGGGAGGGGAAAATAAAGCCACTCTTTGATGAGAAAGGGCATACAGATCAGTAAAAACAGCCACAGGGAATATACGAATGAAAAATTCAGGGCAGAATTTGGCCTACTGGCCCAGATGGTAAGGGAATAAAATACTTGTGATGTTTAATGTGAAGCTATATAAAAGTTAATAGGTTTGTGAACAAATGTCCCAAACTCTCGGCTCAGGGTATGATTTCCCACTTCAAGAAACTTTCCACCCTGAGGGTTAACAATTTTTGCTCAGATTTTGTGCAAAGAAACTGTCACTATTTCATATTTTCTTTTCTTTTTCTGTTCCCTTAATAAAAATGTTCAGTATTACTTGGTGGAATTCCATGCTTTTGTTTATTATCATGATACTTTCTTCCAGGCAGTTTGATGTCTTATCTTTGGGAGCAATTGGTGCTGCTCAGAACAGCATATGAAACCAGGGAGTATGCTAGTAAATTGAGTTATTTCTCACATTCTTACATAATTCACAAATCAGCTATGTATTTGTTTGGGGTCTTTTATTTTAATGAGAGGCTTCGTTTTTAGATGTGGTTTCTCATTTGCTCCTGGAGCAGTAACAATAATAATGCTGAAAATGCCAGTCTCCTATTTGCAATTTCCACCAAAAGAGCTACCTTTGATCTCATCTGAAGTTCATATTCTGAAAGTCAGAGAAAATGAGTCTGTTTTTGCTACTTCATGGCTGTACAAGCATGTCTGATTGGGGGGCTCATGTAAGCTGCCTATGAAGTCAAGGCTGCTTTGAGGAATCTGGTCAGCTGTAACATTCCTGGAAGAACAGGATGTTCAGAGAATTCTTCTTCAAAATAAATATCCACATCAGAGTTGTGAGGCCCAATGGGATGGTTAGGATACTTTTGTCTTCAGGGTGTCCCATCTCAGCCTTGAGGTACTAGTCTGGGTGGGTAACTAGTTTGAGCAGGCTACACTTTCATTGACATCTTCAGGAAGAGCAGACAAGGGAAAACTTGTAGTCATCTTTCTCGACAGAATCTACAACCCAGAACAAGTTAATTATGTCTAAGAAGAAGAATAGTGCCTGGGTTATTCAATATTCAATTTAGTACCTCATTTTCCAATGCCAAGTATTCTATCAAGCCATGTGAATACACTTAACTTTATCAGGTCCTTTCCTGGTTTCACAGCAGCCAATTAGAATTCAGAATTTAGAAACTTCTATCTAACGGTCAGTTTACTGAGAACTTTCTATGTGCCAGCACTGATTAAATACTGTTCGTGCCTCCTTTCATTTAATCCCCATAATAATCCTATGAAGGAGGTATTATTGATCTCACTTAGTAGTTGAGAAAAGTGGGACTTAGAGAATATTTTGCTCCAAAACATGTAACTAATAATCACTAGTGCTTGAATTGATTTACTCTTGATTATAATGCATGCCACACCTTGGTGAGCTTCTGAGGGAGCTGTACAGAGCTGAACCTGTTATTAAGGAAGGAGACATGAGTCAGGCTCCTAGGCTTTGAATATTTGAATTTATTCACATCCAGTTGAAGCTTCTAGTGAAAAAATCCTAATGTAACTTCCTAGAAAAATTTACTTTCTGGATTCCAAATACAAAGGCTCCAAGGGGTCTCGTTCTGCTTTCAAATCTCACATTAAAAAATAAATGAAGTTCCTTGAAATTGCCAGTGAAGTCACTCTCAAATCTACCAAGTAGAGTAAAAAGCCTAAGCTTTAGAGGAGCAAAACATTTTAAATAAGGAAATCTCTGTTATAGCTTCTGAAATACCTTTTATTCAGAGAAGATTAAGTCAACAGGGATAAAATGCCTTTACATTGAATTTATTGGGGTGACATTGGTTAATAAAATCATATAGGTTTCAAGTGTACAACTCTATAACACATCATCTATATATTGTGTTGTGTGTTGACTACCCTAAGTCAAGTCTCTTCATCACCATTTACTATTACCCCTTTGTCCTCTACTACCTAACCCCACTCCACTTTCTCTCTGGTAATCACCATATTGTTATCTGCCTATGAGGTGTGTTTGTTTGTTTGTTTAATCCCTTCAACTTTTTCACCCAGCTCCCCCTACCTACTACCCTCTGACAGCTGTCAGTTTGTTGTCTGTATCTATGAGTCTGTTTCTATTTTGTTTGTTACTTTATTTTGTTCATTAATCCACATATATGTGAAGTAATATGGTATTTATCTTTCTAGACCTTGAATAAGAATGGTTTTCATGCCTATTTGAATCAATTTTATTTGATTTGTGGAACTGTTAATAGCTTAAAATTTAAAGTGGTATTCTTGATTCCAAGTATGTGAAACAAATTTTTATGTAATTTATTATGGTTCATAGTCAGGTAGTTCTGAAATTGTATGTAATATTTTCCCCATAAAGATTAATTTATCCTTATCCATTTAAAACACTCAAATATTATAAAAATAAGATTCATATTTTCATCCAAAAATAAGAATATAATTTTCCACGCTTGATTTTAATTCTAATTTTATGGAAGCTAAAAGTATAAGATTAACATACTTTTTTAAAGGTTTTAGATTATTTTTTCAAAAGCCATTCACCTGTTGAACCATTCAATAGGTATATATGTATTGGTACATTCTAAGCTCTGGTAACTTGGTTCCATCTTCCATTAAACCTGTAGACTTGTGGAGGAAAACAGATACACTGAGATTTAAAATGAACTATCAGAAGTGTTATGATGTGGTCCATGTGGTATATTTTAATCTTTCCTATCCTATATATTCTATATAAGCTGTATATATAATATGTGGTTCTGTGTGTCTGGCTTGTTTGTCTTGGTATTGCAAGGTTGTCTTAGTTGAACTATTTGCAGGGGGTGGGTTGTCAGAGAATGTTTCCAGGGAAAGTGAGATAGAAGATAGTCTCTGATATATTAGTAAAAGTCAGTCAAGCAAAGAGATGGAGAAGAATTCTCTCATCACAGAAAACAACATATGTGAAGGTAGAGAGGATTTGATGTTCCTTGAAGTAAGAGTAGTTCAATGTGAGTAAAAGAATTTTTGTAAGGATGAGCTGGGGATAATAAATAAGACTGAGGTAGTAAGCTGAGATTGCATCATGAAGTTTCTTTCATCATTATAAGCAATTTAACTTTTCTTCTAAGAGCATTGGGATGCCATGGTAGTTTTAGACAAGAGAGCATACTGGTCAGGTTTACATTTTAGAAAATTCATTTTCATGTGAACAAAAGGTTATGCACAGGTGAGAACAGCAACACTAGAGGCTGAGGTATCCACCTTCAGGCCAAGAGGTGCTGTTGGAATGATCTAGGATACCACTAAGTGAGGATGGACAGAAGCAGCTGGAATCATCAGATTTTTAGAAGATTAAATGGTGAAGGCTTCCAAGATGTTTGGAAGTGGAGGAGAGTAAGGGATGAGAAAAGCTAATCTGCAACAGTGGTAACTGGGTACCATTTCCAAAGGTAGAAAACAGAAGTTGGCAACTGAAGGGTAATGAGATCATTTGGAAACATGGAGAATTTTGTACTTTTGTGGGAGTCCAAATGAGATGGCTGGCAGACATTTGAATCTATAGATTTTGAGTTAGAGATGTAAATTCTAAAGTTTTCAGCAGATAGGTGGTAGTTGAACATATGGTAGTAGATTATATTACCCAGGGAAGATGTTTAATAATGATTCTCTAACTTTGGGGTCAGATAAATTTCACAGGAGGCCTGATTAAATTCAGAATCCTGGATACCAATTTCAGGAGGTCTTATTGAGTAGGTGTTGCTCACAGATCTATATTTTTGACAAGTAGAATTTCAATCCATTATTTTGGGTTAGATGATCCTCTGATCTTATTTTGAAGTCAAAGAGGAAGAGGGTTTTGTATAGAAGCCTGAGTGGTATCAGCACAAAACAGATGGGCAGAGGAAAAGAAACCCAGAAAGAGGACTGAAGAAGTAACCAGAGGTATCAGAGGAAAACCAGGAGAATAAAACATCACAAATTTTATAGAAAGGGAATGGGTGTAAGAGAAGGAATGGTCCACAGGGTCAGAAGTGTTGATAGATAGAGACGAAAACTGAAATACACCCACTAGATGTAACAAAAAGGAGGTCATGACAAAATTGGCAAGAACAGCTTCAGTAGAATAATGTGGGCTGAAGCCATATTGCAGTGGGTTGAGGGGTGAATATGAGATGAGGATAAAGAGGCATGAAGCAGAGATGAAATCTTTTTTAAAAAGCCATAGGCTGAGAAGGGAAGGAGACTGCTACAGCCAAATGTGGAATGGAACATGAGTCTTTTAGGAAGCAACCACTTGAGTCAAAGTCTTACTTCACACCTGACATGCTCCATTCCTAATTTTCTCAAAGTCTTTTTTTTTTTAAGTGTATTAATTTAAAACTTCAGTATAATAAAATTCATCCATATAATGATCTCTAATAATATTAAAACGTTATCCAACCTTCACCACATTCCAATGTTAAATAAGTCCTCATGCATTAACAGTTCATGCCCAGCCTCGAGCAAGCATTCATGTATTTTCTGTCTATAGTTTTGCCTATGCTACATATTCTATATAAGCTGTATATATAATATGTGATCCTGTGTGTCTGGCTTGTTTGTCTTGGTATTTCATTTATGAGATTCATGTTGTGGTATACTGTTAGCATTTTATGCCTTCTTATTTCTGAATTGTGCTCAGTTGATGGCTATACCACCTATTGTGTAATCAATTTGTAAGTTAATGGACATCTGGTTCATTTTCACTTTTGACTGTCACTCATGAACAGCACTGCTTGCTACAAGCACTCATATGCAAATACATATGTAAAAGCATGTTTTCATTTCTCTAGGATACTTACCTAGGAGTGAGATTGCTGGACTGTATTAAATTTCTGTTGAATTTGCTAAGAAACTCTGGAACACTTTTCCCAAGTGGCTGCACTGTTTTACATTCCTCTCCCACTCCAGTCCGACTAAAGCTCATGCTTCATTTGTATTTATTTATAACTGCATTCATTTAGTTAGCCTAGAAGAAAAAAGAGCTGTCCTTCCTTTGGATAGTGAGAAGCAAAATCAGGTGCTGCTTTGCGTTTTTGTGCATTAAGGTTATCCCCAAATCGAGAACATGTCTGAGTATTATCCTGCCCCCTGGTGGTGGTCTAGATACATGGGCCAAACTTGGAAATGAATTTTTTCTACCCTTTCCCTCATGAACTCTGCCTCTCAACCTCTAGCCTTTCTTGCAAATACATAACACTAGACAGCTTGTTTAAGTATGCTCAAACAAACTTGGGTGGTATCCTGTGGGGTCCAAAGGGGCAGGGGGATGGGAGTTCCTACATCCTGCTATCTACTTGAGAAAGCAGGATCTTCTCTCAGATCTTAAGTATCACCAGCTGGAGGACTTTGGGAATGCTCTTGAACTCTATGTAATTTCACTTTTATCATCTTTACAATGAAGATTAGAATACCTACCTCAGAGGGATGTTGTGATGATTAAAAAGATTGTGTACATAAAGTACCTGACACAGTTAGAGCCAGAATATAAGAAAATTGCAGGCATTCATGTTTTATAATGATAAAAAAATGTTCAAGATTAGAGTCAAAGAATACAATGCAATTTTATTTGTAAAATTTGTGTGCTTACTTTTTATAGTTCATATTTCATGTGAATGTTTTCTTTTTCAAATTGAAGCCTCTTTAACTTTAGAACTAGATTGTTTTTATTTAATATGAATAAAAGTTACAATAGTACCAACAATAATGCTTTTCTTCTATTAGAGTAGAATATATCAGGACATTGGCTAAACTCTTTCTTATGTAAAATACGATGCTGAAACAGTTTATGAGGTAGGCAAACGTCTCAGATGTTCTGTATCAGAGGAGAGATTTTCAGCTGTATCTTTCTTACCTTGACCCTACATTTTAACTCCCTGCCATGCTAATGCTGCCAGTGGGAATGATCATATCAGTTCCAGCTGGGCCACACTGAGAAGTTTCTCATGAGCTTTTATTGCTCCAGCAAAGAGAAGAGTCCAGAGCAAGAATAGCCCAAATCTCATGACTCACGATCAGCATTTCAGCAACACCCTCACTTCCTTTCTTGCTTTAATAGGTGACTTTGGCTCTAGAATAGTCAGAGGTTATGTTCCACCACTGTTTGTCCATGTAAATTTATTTAATACATACGTTTTCTCTTTTCATCTTTTAATGCTGAAGACTGAAATTTTAGAATTTATTCTCTGATGGCAGTTATTAAATTGCCCATTTTGTTGGGGTGTTTTAAAGCGTTAATAAGAAGCTCTCCCCCAAGCAGACAGCGTACCTCTAATATGGAAATCCTTTGCTGAGGGAGAACAGTTAGCAAACACTTTGTGTCTGAATCCTCTGATGGGCTGTCCACAGTGCTTGCACGGAAAATAAGAAAGCCTCTTGGACAGAGGAGGTCATCACCATACAGACTTACACGACCCAGGCCTCAGGAGGCATGGATTGTCTTCCGCATTCAGTTATTATGGAGGCAGATGTGTAAATTAAAGTAGCGACAATCGTGTTAACATACACATTAGGCAACAAAATAGATGGCACCGGTGCAGATGGTGTTACAAACTGTATTTTCAACTTGGGTCTCCATTTAAAAACATGTTTCTACTATTTCCTTCAATGTCATCAATTTGAATGGCTTCTATTCCATCTATTTTTTAAGCTGTAAATCTAGTTTAGTATTTGAAAAAAATTAAAGTGATCTTTCAATTCCAGAGACTAAAACTAGTTTGTTATGCCAACGAAAGTAGTCACTAGTTTATAGATTCCTTAATTCTAGGGCCCCCAAGTCACCTATCATTTGGCTGAACATTTTTAAACTAATAGAAACTGATATGAGGATAAGTCTATCTCAAATGATTTTTTAATTATCTGTGAACAGGCATGCACATATCAGGATATTTTATTTTATTATGATTTTTTAATCCTCAC
This sequence comes from Noctilio leporinus, assembly GCA_004026585.1. NCBI lineage: Eukaryota > Metazoa > Chordata > Mammalia > Chiroptera > Noctilionidae > Noctilio > Noctilio leporinus. The sequence goes on from PVIW01000498.1 coordinate 237,628, forward strand.
CCAAGGAGAACTGAGGGAGGGAGAAAGGGAGAGGAGGGGAGAGAGAGGGTGGGGGGAAAGATCAGTTCCATTGCTTCCCATTTATGCCCCAACTGCTCTTGGATCCAAAGCAACCTAGGTACGTGCCCTGGCTGTGAATCAAACACACAACCTTTTGGTGTAAAGGACGATATTGCAACTAACTGAGCCACCCTGCCAGTGAAAATATCAGATGTTAGAAAAAATTTTTATTTGGGATTCTGATAAATGAAAAATTCTGAAAGGCGGAGTAGGACTACACAGAGATAAGACACACTTATTCGCTCCTATTTGCTCCAGTGCCCCTGGTCACTTTTGGCTTTTGCTTACTATCTATTAGTGCAATTTAGTTTACTGAAATATTTTAATCTATTTTTAAAATATTCGCCTTGCAGAAAATTGAACCTAAATTTAAAGGAGGTTCCTAATGCAATCAAGCAAAAATTTTCAGTTCATTTTTAAAAAATATATATTTTATTGATTTTCCTGTTATAGTTGTACCAATTTTCCCCCTTTGCCCCCCTCCACCTAGTACCCCCCCCCCCCATTTCCTCTGGCAATGTCTCCCTTAGTTCATGTCCATGAGTCATGTATGTAAGTTCTTTGGCTTCTCCATTTCCTTTATTGTTCTTATTGTTCTTAACATCCCCTTGTCTTTTTTTTTTTTTTTTTTAAGATTTTATTATTTTTTTAGAGAGAGGGGAAAGGAGAGAGGCAGAGAGGGAGAGAGACATCAATGTATGGCTGCCTTTCACCTACCTCCAGCTACAGACCTGGCTGGAGACCTGGCTTGCAACCTGGTTATGTGCCCTGGCTGGTAATTGAACTAGTGACCTTTGGGTTTGCAGATGGGCACCTTATCCACTGCTACCAGCCAGGGTCCCCTGTCTATTCTGTAACCACCAATGTGTACTTCTTTTCTTTCACATCCAGACAATTCATCATTTAATTACTGCCTTCTAACTGTCAGCCTTTTAAATCATATTAATACAAAGTTTTCTTTCCCTTATTGCAAAATGGTTAATTCATTTGTTTAACAAATTATTTTTTTAAGTAATATCAACTGCAGTATTACCAAACACATTCACAAATACATTCAGTTCATTTTAAAGGTAATTTTGAGACAAATCTAAAATTGTGTAGTAGCATGGCAAACACTTGTTTAATGTCCTGTGCTGCTACAGAAACGATAATAACCAATATTAAGTACTTACTTTGTATCAGGTGCTGTGATTTACATGCATTATCTCATTTAATTCTCACAGTGAGGCAGAAAATATGTGCTAAAGACTTAGTTTAACAACGATAACAGCAACAACATAAAACTGAGAGAGGCATGTGCATTGCTCAGGGTCACAAAATTTGCAAGGCATATTGAGCTGGGAAAATTCTTTATCTAAAACCCACATTCTTAACAGACTGGACGCACTCTCTTACTCTGTGTTACTCTGACATTTACGTTCTAAACTAGTTTTTAAATGTACCTGCACATTTAAAAAATTATTTAAAAGTATGGATACTTAAAACACATTAGTATACAAATATGTACAAGATATTGATATTAAAAATACTTGTCCTCATATTGAATAAAGTGCTCTAGATAATCTCTGCTCCCCATGTCCCCTTTCAGGTCACCAAGGGTCTTCTTTTTATGAATCATGCATCAAAGGGGTCAGGACTGAGTAGCATTCTCCCCTAGTATTTCCCTTTTTCCCTATTGTAAATGAATTATGTATACACCCTGAAGTAATTAGCAAAACACGCTGTTGTTCAGCTGAATTTTAAACTAATTAATCTGACCTAATTCCTGTCAAAAATAATTAGGATAAAAAAATGCCCTCCTTAAGCAACTCTTTCAAGCTAAGATGTTAAAGCACAGTATCTCCTGTGTATGCACTATGCTAAAATTGAAAGGGCTGTTTATTTAATGGTTTTGGAGGAAATGCAAAAATGATACTTTGACTGCCATGCCACCTAGGCATCATTTTCTTGGTTTCCATGTCTGAATAAAAAGAAGAATCCAAACTACAGAATTCTGACATGAACCATATCAGTGACCCCTTAGCATATTGTGATTTGCAATTAAAATTTTAAAACTAATCTGTCCTCTTCCAAAAGGCTTTCAAAGGAAGATGTATGCCCCACTTTTCAGCCCATTCAATTCTCTTAATATAAAAGCTATTCAACTGTCTTCTCTATCCCAACCCCTACCTGTCCTTTGAAATTAATCAATTTGTTATTATTTTCTAATGTAATATCCTTAGTGATCTAATAAATTGGAAAAATGCCTTATGTAACAATCAAGCCCTAAGCTGTATGACTCTAGGAAGGTAATTTGGGAAATGGAGCTAAGTAAGCTTTGCCCAGAGTTTGCTAACAGGTTGAGATGCTCTCCGTTTGCAGTGACTGCAAGTCCGAATGTGATGGGGTTCAGGTTAAGTGACTTTCGAAGCCCTAACCACTGAGGTGCACTACTGTACACCTCTACTACTGTAGTAGTACAGTAGTAGCCCTACTACTGTACACTCTTCCCCTTGGGGGAAGAGACCTCTGTACAACATATGCATCATATTGCCAAGCAATTCAGAGTTAATAATTTCCTTATTAAACCTATGAACCCTTCATGGTTTGTAGTCCTCCCTCCCCAACCCCCATTCCAAGTTAGTTTCTAAGCAACCAATAAGCACTGAATTACATTAAGCTCTTTGTTTCAAGGCTGCAGTTTGGGATTTTGCTGCATATCTGTTGGCTCATTTATGGAGACTGCAGCATAATATTTATTAATTCCGTTTAATCTTCAGTACTTCTGTGATTTGGTTTTAAACCACATTACCTGTACTTGTTTTTCATGTTTAAGTCACCCCAGTGCTGCCATGCTGTTTTATATGTTAATTATGACAAAGGATCTGTGAGCTCTAATTTGGAATCACAGACGGGAGCAGAAATTTCATAATTTCTAATTCTTGATGATCATTTAGCACTTTCAAGTAGCCTATTAGAATATTACATTTTTCAAATTTTCCTGTCTTAAATGGCCAACATGTCTGTAGCTGGCTTTTAATAAAAAAGGACATAAAGTTAAAGGGGTAGTTTGAAAAAGTAATAAGCATTTGCAAATGAAAGGATATTGTTTAACAAGTTAAGATTTTTTATTTAAAAGGGAACACTTGGAAATATTCCTTTATTGATGTGAGTCAAGGCTGTAATTTCAAATTTCACCCTGCAATAACTGAGGATGAAGATTACTTTTCCAGCAGGACTGTCTCTGTTTTGAATGTTTAATGTCTTGAGACATTTTTCTCAAAAACTCAAAAACTCCAAGCAAGCACTTCTCTACCCCCCTCTCTTCCCACATACATTTTAGGTCCTCACAACTGAGCAAAAACATAAATTACATGTTTACCCACTCTCTCTAGTTTTTTAAAACACAACATAATGATCAACACTGGTCACAGTAAAGGATGACTTGGAAAGGAGAAAAGTAAAATCCTATACAAACCAATCCAATCTCTTTTCCTTCACCTTCTTACAGTCTAGCTGGTGGAGGTGAGTGCATACGGCTGGGTGAAAAAAAGTGAATTGAATAGTTTTGTAGCTGGCTCAACCAGCAGAGCACCAGAGTTGCAGGGAACAAATCTTTCAGAAGGTCTTATTTCCAAGAAGGACTCCCCAGACCAGAACTACACTGTCCAGCATCGTTTACATCTCTGACGTGCCATTTTACAGGGTTTTCTATGTCATGTGCAGAGTGATGTGTGCCATTCCTGGGTTTGTCACACAATCTTTCTGCATGATCTCCCATGTGCCTCTCTCTTCCCCCTCTGCCAACTGGATATTAGTAACTGTCCAACTTGGGACACGGTTAAATGTGTTGACAGAGCCTTCATTCTCAGGGACCATGTGGGAGCACCACTACTCCACACCCTACCAGGAAAACTATTATTGATCCCTGAGAATTTGGGTGTATCTGTTCCAACAGCTAATCTGACTTGAACTTATTAAAGTACTGGGAGCTCCCTGATAAGAGGACTTCAGTCACCGCCTGGTGTGTGCCATATGCAGTAGATTTCAAGGATTAACAATAACTAACAAAAAAAAAAAGTGCCCTCATCCCATTCAGTTGTTAGACTAACATAATTCAAACTCTTGCAATGAATTCATTAATTATATACATGTAAAGAAATGCAGGATGGAAATTCAGTGGCTATGCAGCATGATAGAGTAAGAGACTTATTGTCATAGCAGTGACAAATAGTTTTTAATGTATTAATTTATTGTTTCAAAATGTGACTTTGGACAAAAACAAGACTGTGTTTTAAGTTATACTCAGCAAAGTGAGTCCTGAGTAGACCTTATATACTAAGTAGGTTAAATTGTTTCTTAAAATAGCATCCCCCCGCCTTTGAACTATAAGAGCAATTAGAAAACATTTTACTTAATCCTTCCTTTCACAGATGAAGAGAAATGTCTTTTCCAAACTAATAATGCCATCTGCTTTAATAAATGGAATAGTTAATATGTGCCAGGAACTGTTATTCTCTTCCTTTAACCGATATTTTTATTGTGAAATTTAGCATCCACATAGATGAGTCCGCTGTGCAAGCTATATAGGTCAGTGATTTATCACAAAAATAACACCTATGGAGTGCCACTCAGGTCAAGAGATTGATGATCGCATGCCCTCCAGAATCATGAAACAGTCTAGCCCACTTCCAATTGCTTTCCTTTCCACCTCCCTATTGCCTCTCCTCATAGGGTCATGGTTGGTACTCTACTCCCATGACAGTTTTACCAAATTCACATGAATCTAAAGATTATGTTTATGTCTCTTTTAAAAAAAAATTTTAAAGATTTTAGTTATTATTTTTCAGATAGAGGGGAAGGGAGAGAGGGAGAGAGACATCAACGTATGGTTGCCTTTCACCTGCCTGCAGCTACTGACCTGGCTGGAGACCTGGCCTGCAACCTGGTTAGGTGCCCTGGCTGGGAATAGAATCAGTGACCTTTGGGTTCTCAGGCTGGTACCTTATCCATTGTGCCACCAGCCAGGGCTGTTTTTTGTCTCTTTTTAAGTTCAAATAAATTTAATCATAATAGCATGTATGCTTTTATGTTTGTTTTCTTTCACACTACTCAACGTTTGGAGTATCATTCATGTTCTTGTTTATAGTATTACTTTCATTATTTTCATTTTATTATAAAAATATGTCACAATGTATTTTACTGTATAAATATCTTAAAACTTAACTGTTTTAGAATGCACAGCATTTAATTGTTTGATGCTAAAAATAGTGCAGTTCTTAATAATTGTGTACCTTTTTCTTGTCAGACACGTGTATTTATTTTATCTCCCAATGCTCAAATTTTATTTGGTGTTATGGTAGGTATATGAGGCATTTGTGTGTATGTAAAATTCAAAGATATTTTCTCATGAAAAAAGTTGGAAAGAGCCCTGACTGGTGTGGCTCAGTAGTTGGGTGTCATCCTGCAAACCAAAAGGTCACCAATTTGATTCTTGGTCAGAGCATGTGCCTGGGTTGCTGGCCAAATCCCCATTTAGGGGCATAAGAGAGGCAACAGATGGCTATTTCCCTCTCTTTCTACTTCCCTTCTCTTTCTTTAAAAATAAATAAATAAAATCCTAAAAAAAATAGTTGGGATGAAAGAGATGAAGTAACATCATAGAACCAGATATTGTGAATCAGTTTGGTCCCCAACTTTTTTGGCACCAGGGACTGGTTTCATTTAAGACAGTTTTTCCACGGACAGAAGAGTGGGGAGGTTGATGGCCATGGGATGATTCAAATGCATTCCATTCAAGCTCACGTCCAGTCATGCTGCCCAGTTCCAGGCCCTGACCTGTACCACTCTGATGCAGCCCAGAGGCTGGGAACCCCTGGTGCAGTCTCACAGATTTCTGGTTCAGTATTTAATGGGTTAATCTGAGTTCCGTCATGTATCACTGAAACAAATGAATAAAGGAAATAAATAATCAGTGTCCTCTTTGGAATGGCATTACTCATTTTTTTGTTTGTTTGTTTAACCTTTGGTAACATAGATGAAATGCAGTGCCTTCTTGCTCTCAAGTTTGGCTTGATTTCTTTTTTTATTGCATGATTTCTGTCCTTGTGTCAAGCCAGGTTTTTCTCAAATCAGAGCATATGCTGCTCTTTTTGCCTAGAATTTTTCATTGTAAAGCCTTGTGTATTTAGCTTCTTTTCTTATCACAATCATTTTAATTCAGTCTTCTCTGCTGGCCCTGCCTGCCCCCAGTCACTTGCTATTACATTACCTTTTATAACTGCTGTTGGAGAACTTACCATGATTAATGTTTGTTTCTTTCTTTTCTGGCCCCTCCTTTCCCTGCCTTTCTGATATATACACACCAGGAATCCGATATTTTCTTTTGAACAAACTAGCTCCAATGACTTGAACACTATCTCAATAAATATTTAATGAATAAATAGATTAAATAAAGAGGGAGGGAGACCAGGCAGTAAAGAGGTGATCCACATGTTACAAAAACTTTTTATTCTGAATGACATGTAAATGAGAAGAGATTTGTGGACTCAGGTCTCATAAGGAGACTACGATCCATATAGACAAGTCCACTAAAGGTTAAAAAGAAGCAGGAAGTGCAATGTTTCCACCCAGTAAGACAGACTGAAGCAAAAAGGGAAACCAAAAACCCAAGAGAATGTGTGACTGCCATTCCAGTTTTCTACATATCTGTGCTACACTGTATATACATGAATTATTCACTGTCTGACTGACATTCATCTCAAAGAAAGAATCTGAGTCAAAGACACCTCAGGGTCTCTAGCCATGAAGACAGAGGAGATAGAGTATGGTCATAAGGAGCTATTGTGAAAGAACAAAGGAGGGACAGAAAGGAAGAAACCCAGTAAGCATGGGTTTGGTATTCTCCCACATTTATTTGGAGGAAATTGGCTGACATCCAAAGTTTAATGTGAGCATGGCAATTGGGTAGCCCTGAGAGAATATGTCATCTTGGCAGGCTCTAGAAAATGGTGGGTCTGTCACTATTGTCATAACAGACACAAAGGGGCTATCTTTACAAAGGCCCATGAGAATATGTAGTAAGATAAGTCTGGGAATGGTCCCCAAGAAATCACAGACCAATAAGGCTCCTCTCAGAGTTAGACATTCCAGGAGTTGAACAAACTGTTAGCAATTAAATAATGTGTATTTGACACATAAGGAAAAGAGAGGGAAGTACTATTGTAAGTAGAGTCAGTGTAAAGTAGTCATTAGGTTGAAGAGGGAAAAAATATGAGCACTTCTTAGCAAAACAAACAAAAAAAGACTTTGAGCCGATGACCATGACTATGACACTTGAATGGAGCAGAGAATCGGGGACAGATCCATGCCCCTTGTTTGTGAGAGCTCAAAGAGGGAGAATTGCACTACATAATTTTGCTTGGCAATCACTTTAATATCACCTTCCTCTTCCACCAATTAAAAAAAAAAAACAAAACTGTGAAATTAGACTAGGTAACAGAGCTAGATCATCTCCTCCCTAAAACCAACTCAGCATTCCATAGCACTTACATATCAGCTTTCAAGAAGTGTGATATAAAAAGTGGAGTTTATTTTGCAACCTTGCAAGAAAAGAATCAACCTTCCATTTCTCTTATTTGTGGTTCACATGGCGATCAGGTCCTGGGTGGATATCCCTGAGCAGCAAAGAGACCCCGGGAAGTAGTAATGGCAACCCTGACCTCTGTCTTCCCTAAGAACTCCCCAGCCCTGTGGGCCTCAAAGAATTTTCTATTTCCCCAGCAATCACTAGAAACAAAAGTGTGACCAACTCTATCACCCATGTGTGCCTCAAAATCCAGGGTATGTGATCTATTTCACTAATGTTGCATAGGAAGTCCCTGACTGTAAGAGAAGAAGCCAACCTTAGTACAACTCTATGAAACTTGTTTTCTAGTCTAGGGATAGGCAACACTGAATGAAAATTCTTAGTCCCAGCCTCACTTAGACATAGTTCAGGTCAGAAAACAGTAGAACTCCAGGGCCTAAAGGAATACATTCCAGACCATCAACTGTTGTCTCCTTATCTGAAAGTAGGTGGTATGATAGGCCAGGGAAGAGAAGTGACTTGTACAATTCATTCCTTCATGCATTTATGTAACATCTGTTTTACTGAACACCAACCACACATGTGTCCGACACTTCATTAGTGGTTATACAAATAAAATAGTGACTAAGACTTGATTTTTGCCCTCAAGAACTTGGCACATTGGGCAGTAAAGGTGATGGAACTGAGGATGGTAGGCATTGCCATAGCATAAGAGAGGACAGTGCATGCATTGGCTAAGAGTGTAGGCTGTGAACTGAGGAAAACTGAGTTCAAACACAACATCACTGGTCATGTGTTGAATGACCTTGGGCATTTGAGTTCACTGTGCTTAATTTAATTTTCTGTAAAATGTTGGCAACATTAGCATTTATCTTGTAGAGCTGCTAGATGATTTAAAGAGAAAATACGTATACAATGCTAAGTCAAATATTTAAATTAGTAACTGATCAATGAATACATTAGGAGTAGTTGTAGTAGAGTAGTGATATCATCATTATTATTAGAATCCTGACCTGTAAATTAAAAAGAAAACTTCCCAGCAGTTGGATGAGTAATAAGGTTTAGGAAGAGGGTTCTGGCAAAGAAATTAAATCACTTTCTGGGTTTCTGGTTCTGGTTTCCTGGTCTGTGTCACTGACATTTGGGGGCTTTCTGAATGCTGAGTTTTGTCCTATGCCATAACTGCACTAAGCACAACCCTAGGGGTATGTCTTATGCTCATGATAATCTTAGATTAATATCTCACGCATTTTAGTAAATGGCGGTAAAGTAAGTACATGAGGAAGGAATAGCTCTTTCTAATTCACACAAAGGTGTTGTTTCAGTTGCAAGTGTGGCTTCCTGGGGCATGTTTTCATACCTACTAACCCAAACATAATAAATCATATAAAAACATGTGTATGCAGAAATATGTTATATACGTATATAACATGGTAACATGTTCTATCTTCCACTATAGGCTGTCAGTGCTCTGAAGTCTGGGATGTATGAATTATTTATTGCTGAAAAACAAACCACCCTAATACTTAGTGGCTGAAGTGATAATTATTGAATCAGAAATTTGAGGAGTGCTCAGTGGGAATGACTTTCTCTGCTCCATATAGCATCAGCTGGGGAAGCTGGACCTGAAGCTGGGCATCCACTTTCACGATGGCTTACTCACATGGCTGGCAAGTTGGCAATGAACACAACCAACATTAGGGGCTTTATTTGGGCTTCCTCATATCATGGCTGCCTCAGGAAATTAGATTATTTACACATTAGTTTAGGGCTCCTAGGTGGAGTGTCACAAAAAAGCCAGGTAGAAACTGTATGAATTTTTTTTTAATCTATCTTCAGGATTCAAATCACATTAGTCTCAAGCCCATGAAGCTTTTCATGGGACAAGAATATAGACCTCATCTCCCTATAGGGGAATTCTCAAGTTACATGATGAGAAAAGCATGTGGATGTGACCATACTGAAAAATACAATCTGCCCAAAATGCCACTTCATCTCTGTCCACTGGAGTGTCCAGCACAGTGTTTGACATAACATTGGTGGTGCTTAATAAATATTTGCCATTGAATAAATAAACTCAATGAATAACAATAAATGAATAGCCCTGGCTGGGTAGCTGGGTAGCTTGGTTTGAGTATCATCCTATACACCAAGGTGATCACCATTTCAATCTCCAGTCAGGACATAGAAGGTATGCAACAGATCTCTCTTTCTTTCTCTTTCTCTTTCCCTCCCCCCACTCCCTCCCTCCCTTCCTCCCTCACTCCAATATCAGTTTTTAAAAAACTATATACTTGGGTGAGGGCTTAAAAAATGGAAAAAAAGAATAAATCAGTATTATTGCTTTAGTTTCTACTCCTTTCCAACTGACACTTGATTTTTGGTATCAAACTTGCCTCCTGGCTTGAAATTTACTCTTTAATCTGGGCATTTACTTTTGTATGTCTACACTTGATTTTGTAGTCTTAAACTCCTTTGGGAAATAAGAAAATGATTACAGGGAAAGATTGGTAGTGCCTTTGAACCTTTGAATAAATAAGGTAGAATTTCATTGTGAAGATTTATCAAGTCATCAAAGACTGTTATAAGAGGAGAAAATAGTTCTGAACCAGGAAAATAACTGACAATCACCCAGTGTGGTTTCTGTGAAGGACACAGTATGATGACAATCAGTTGGGCAGCTTCTAGAGCAACAGCAGCCAAAAGGAGCATCAGCAGAACTATGTTTAATTAATGATCAGTAGCAAAAGAGGGTGTTCTAAAAAGATTACAGATAGCAATTGAAACCGTGCCTCCTGGGAAATATTGGATGACTGAAGTACTTGTGTGATGTGATTAACATAATCAACAAGAATGTTGAACATCAAATTGTGAATTTAAACAACTTAGTGGCCCTATCTAAAACTATAGCAAACATCAAACAGTAATTTCTGATTAATATTGGAGTGAGGCTAAGACCACCTGTAGAGTAGCTATTTTCAGAAATCATAGTGTTTTATTCTTTGTCCATAGCAATTTGATAATATTATCCATCAAGATTTTAGTTCTATGGCCTTAATATAAAATATACTCACAGCTGAAAATTGCAACTTGAACTGTGTAACTTAGAGTAAGTTGCAGTTTTTAAATTTCTCCTTTTTATTGCCTCATTTTTATTTTTAGCGAAAGTAAGGAATTTGAATAATCATATTAACTAGAAAAGTCTCCAACTTCAGAATAGAAAAAAAATAGAATGCTATTGATCATGTCATTGTTGATTATTTCACCAACATTAAGTATTTTTTGGATTCTTTCAGAATGGTTAACATTTTCCCAACTTTGACTGAAGTTAAGGAAATAAAGAATCTGCATTTTTTATTCTCTCTTTATCATCCTTTTCTAAATTTTTGTTACAGGAGAGAAGTCACACACACAGGGATTTAGCTATCAGGCTTCCGAGTATCACAAAATATTAAGAAAGCAGTGTCATTTCCACATTTCCTTACTGAACCAATGGGCCTACTGTCATGGTGAGAATGACTGTTAATTATCCTATTAGGTTTTTTTCCCCTCATTTTATTGTACTAAAATAAGTACATGATGCAGCTGAATGAGTTTGACAAAAAATATACTTTAAGTATGTGATGAAATTTACATTTATTTACACAATAATTGTATAGAATTTGGATGCTGTAATTGTATCACTGGCTCTAAAAGTTTTTTTTTTTTAATCTTCTTGATTTAACTTCAGATTTGCTATGAGAAATTTAAAATGTAATATATTCTAAATTCAAGGGCTAAATAATCAAAGACATTATTTAAAAGTTTTCTTATATAGTTAAATTATGCTCAAAAGGATATTGCTTGCTAAATAGAAAGTGAATTTATTTTTTGTGTATAAATAAAATGGGAATTTAAAAGCAAATATATGTTTTCATTGGCATAATTCAGACTCTCAAATTAATGTATCTGAAGCACCCTGACATTAGTAGTGGAGATTCTAGATATGGTTAAACCCTTACCACAGATAAAAAACAAAAATCAAACAAACAAAAACATACCAATCATATCAATACCCAGGCTATCTCTTCAAAGTGGCACCATACACACTTCACCACCTCGGTTAGTGAAGGTGATCAGGTAAAAGGGAGAAAAAAAGTTCAGATGGAGCTGTGACAACAATAAGATAATGACCCACCAACCTAGAGTAATTTCTCTTCTTTATTCTCATTAGCTCCCCACTTCCCATAACTATTTTCGACTATAGACTTAATTATCACCTATAATTAGATTTTTATTTATACGCTAATATAGTTAACTTCTGTTTCCCTCACCAGTATGGGGGCTCCTTGATGAAAGACCATGGAAGATCTGTCTCCCTGTGGAATACCCGGTGCTCAGTTCAGGACATAGCATACAGGAGACAGGCACTTCAGTTAGATTTTATTAAAGGGTTGAAGCTGCCATTTCGGGAAAGAGATTCCCCATTTCACCTGATTGTAAGCGGCACCAGGATCAGACGCATGCGCAGATTCCAAGGTCTTCATTTACATTCAGATACATGTGACGTCACCAGCGTTGCCTCCTCTCTGGCAATAGTCATGCTCTTCATATAGGATCTATTTTTTCTTTACATTTTCTTTTTATGCATCCCATAGAGATGTTCCTCCTTTAAATAACCTTCATATCTCAAGGTGACTTTCATACTGTCAGGTCCTTGATAGAGTTTTGAGACATCTGGTGGAAAGATATGACTAAAACCTAGCAATAATTATAATAGTAATAAAAAAATCTAACAAACCATCTCATCTTTTGAGTAGTGGCAGGAACCTATAGGTAAAAAGTAAGCACTTGGCTGGACCAGGTTGCCAATAAAAAAAAAGAGGAAAAAGAGCTTTTCCTGTTCCCTTTATTTTTCTCTCTGTAGGGACTTCCAAGGTAAGATTAGACACACCATTATTTGATCGTGAGTTTCTTTTTTATCCCCATGTGCGTGATACAGCATCTGGTGTAGTACTTTGTTCACCTGAAGGCCTTCCACAGCGGCTGCTGACTTGAATTCAGCAACTTTATTTTAGTCAGTTGGAGGTAGGGGATGACACAGGCGGGGTCGAAAAACGAGTAATGGAGTTTGAAGTTCCCACTCTCCATCCTTGAATATCTAATGCTGACAATAATACTTTTGGGCTGTGTAATCTTGGTTGAGTGGGTTGAACTTTCAAAATCATAGTTTCTCTATTTACGAAATGATTGTTGTTTTTGATAAAATGATTCAATCTTTGTGCCGTTTTTGGAAAACTGCCAGCATAATGTATGAGTATATACACCACCCTCCCACAAATAATAGTTATTTATTAGCAAATGCAAAATAAAGTTAATGCTCTAAAATAATCTCCTGAACTTTCACAAACTGCCAAAGCCAATATGACTTTAGCATAAAAAGATAGAGCAGATCTGGTTGAATTGACTCAGTTTTGCCAATGATATGAAGAAAAGGATCAGGGCCCTTGTTTCCTATAATGCAGCCTTACTTCTCCTCCACAGCATGATGGGAAGACACTAGCATATTCAGTACCTCCCAGGACATTTTTTTTAAAGGGTGCTTTAAAAATGTCTCTCTTTTTCTTTTTCCTGCCATATCCATAACACGAGAGAAGGTGAGACTTCACAAGCTTAGCAGCAGAAATAGATCAGAAACTTTTCCTTCTTCCCCCCCCCCCCTAAATAAAGACCTTATTTTCATGGTGCCTGGTTTCTTTGACCTAGATTGCAATAAGTTAGTGTGTGTGAAATTTCCTTTTCTAGGACAGGAGATCATATCATAAAAGAGGGAATAAATGGCAAGAGAAAGAGAAAGGAATATACAATATAGGCAAGAGTTCAGGCTGCCTGACAAAGAGCCTGGGACAAATAAGAAACTAAGTAGTTATAACAAAGAGAACGCAGAAAGGCAACAACTAACGAGAAGACTAGACTAATGATTATCTCCCCTGAGCAGCCACGATTAGGGCGCCAAAAATGTCTTTTAAGAACTAAAATAAAATAATATGGAGGTCAAAGAATGACATTTAATTGAGTTCTCTATTTCAGGGGTTTATTTTATTAAACTTTTTTTTATCACTTTCAGCTTCATGGTGATGGCATAGCAGATTTATTTCTGTAATTAAATGGATTGTTATTTACCAGCAGAAATAAAGCTAGCATAAAAAGGCACATGATCAGTAACATAGTTCAGACTTTATGAATTATTACTAAGGCCTGATGAATGGGATAATTATTTCTTTCCGAAACAGGTTAGTGAATTGTATCTCAGGTCTGAAGGAACATTGGAAGCAGATCAGAAAAGACTGATTACCAGCAATTTGTGGCAATTTGTGACCAGACATGTGTTGTTTTTCTCCCCCTCCTTGGTTTCAGAATAAGTCATAAAAATATAATCTTTTCATAGTGCTGTGGTCAGCACTTGAACAATGTGAGTTACAGTCATAATATTATCACTGGCAGGCATTATATTGTGGGTTGGGTTTTATAAACAATCATTTGATGTGTGGGAGCCTGCAGCTTGGTGTTGGAGTTCCACATGGTAGGGGTGGGTGGTGTATGAACCGACAGGTGCTGAATGAGTCAGCCTGACACAAGCTTCGCATTTTTACATGCGAAGAAAACTTCTGAAAGATAACAATGACTTGATGACTATCACTCTCAAGGACCTTGGAGCATTATTACATCTAAAAGGATCTCTAATTGGGCTGAAAAATATTATAAAAGAGTAATTCTATCTTCATGACAGGGAAACAGAATCTCAACAGGAGTGCTGGGCACAGCATCTACAGTAAATCACTTGGCTTTTACAATCCAGGCTACACATTAGAGTACAGATGTTTAAATGATTCTGCTCACAAAATCTACCCAAGTCAACCAAAGTTAATTTCAGAGTGAAGGACAATAGATCATTCAATTATCAGTTTGAGAAGTTTACTAAGCCTCTAGCAAATTGTATTTAGAATAAGATCAAATATCTCCCTTTTTTGTAAGATCCATAAACCAGTGGGAGTAAACCTTTTGAGCTTTACATACACAGAAGAGTGAAAACAAGAACATAATTTTTAGTGAGACAGTCATTTTGCTAATATAGTTCTCGTATCAGTCAGGCTGGGTATAGTCATGCTGTGTTAATAAACATCCCACAAATCTCAGTAGCTGAAAACAACAAAGGTCTTTTAGGATCACGTGTCCATGTTGGGTTAGCAGGAGTATGCTTCTCATCTTCTTCACTCAGAGGTGCAGGTTAATGATCCTCCACTATGTGGAATATCATTTGTCACCTTGGGTAAAGCAAGGAAAGATAAAATATTGTGTGCCAGTTCATAAAGACCCCTACTCACATATAGGCCTAAGCAAGTCACCCAGAGGCCCAACTTCAAGTGTAACTTTGACCATAGGCCCAGGATAAAGAAAATAGGAAATACTTGGTAAATAGCCATAGTGAATACCACTGTGGAAGACCCATTCTTCCTTGATTAACTATGTTCCTCTGGAAATATATATTTTAATAATACCCAATTCTCCCTTTTCCCCCATTACTATTTGAAGTTATTTTAGCAAACATCTCTGGATTGGATGAAGGCTGTAGTTTCAGAATCACTGAGCTTTGGTGTCTTAGAGAATATTTTACCCATCCTCTCACTTTTACAGACAAAACTGCTGAAGAAAATGGGACCCAGCTATGTTAAATTATAGATCTAATTACACAAATTGAGTTAATGTTGAAGATGAGTTCTGATTCTCAATTGGCATCTTTTCTGTTACATTGCAATAATTTTGAGGATAGTATAGTAATAACTGAAATTATGAAATAATTCAAATTGGGATTTCAATAATATTCTACATAGAGAGTAAAGCATTTTTATTTTTGTTTTTGATAATGCATTGCACATATCTACATGCTAGTAGATACGAACCTTCTTTGCTATAAGGTCATGAGAATGGAACACTCATATTTCATGAACTATTAGAATCGCAGTATGTAGAACAGTATCTGGTACACAGAAGGAATTTAATTAATATTTATCAATTTTTTATTTGTTTTGTGAATGTCCATTTATCCTCTTTAGTAAGTTTAAGAGGTAAGGATTGTTTTATTTATTTATGTAGTGTCGCTATGAAACATTATTCCTAAGCAATAGCAAGTAATTAAGTTTTGTGATGAGTTTAAAAGGAATAATGAGATATCATCGATATATCATGAAGACCGCAGGGCAAATCTGAATTAGTGGAAAGGCTGAACTAAATATAAATTTTATAAATCTTATTTTATTTAAGTTCATTAATGATAACAAAGCTAATGCCACCACTCAAAGATTTATCTTTCTTAAACTTATTATTATATGCAGAAATGTACCTGCTCACTTGTGAAATGAAGTACTTATAGATTACCCAATAAATCTATTAAAAATTATTATCTTTAGCTCAGATCTGAAAAAAATGCCATCAGCCCATTTTAGATATTTTCTAAACAATTTGGAATGCTTAAACAGATTGACCATTGGATAACAAATACATAGATGGGCTTGATTTTAATTTATTGTACTTATCATTTTAAAATCTGCCTCTAGCAGCTGATTCACACATGCTTAAATGTAGTATTCTTAAATAATTACTACAATATTTTTTTCAGTATTTTATTTTCAAAGTGTATAAACTGCTCATCCCTTCTTCAGCAAAATATTCAGATTTCAAGTCAAATAGCTCAAGTATCCAGTTGACACATAAACAAAAGATTGAAATGTAAGTGCAAATCTCAAAGCCAACACTCTGTTTTGAATGTCTCTTCTGCATTCCTCACTTCATTTTATTTAAAATTCCTTTAACAACCAGCAGGTTTCATGTGAAAACTGTGCTCTCTGACCAACCTGGTCCCTTTAGAGATATGTTGGTTTAATATTATGGTGCACTGAAATTTTTGTGTGTAGATAAGAGTGGTGGAGAAGGATAGGGAGTGAGGGTGATTTAGTACTTTTTATTTCCCAGTTTCAGAATGTTAAAAATCAAAAGCGTGGATATAAAAGGTGCATGAGCTTGACTTCCTTGGGACTGCCTGGAGCAATTACCACTGTTAGCATCTATAACCAGAATATGACAAGTTCCTGCCTCACCTCTGTCAGAGAAGCCAGCCTCAGCATTTTGACATATCCTAGAAACAACCAACTCTATATTAAAGAGAAATGGATATTTTTACTATTTCATGAAGACCCATGAAAAACAGCCTATATAAGACTTCGCATGGCCAAACTTTATAAAAGCATCCACATTTTCTTCTCATTTTCTTCTAATTTCCTCTCTCTCATCTCACCTCTACACAAGTAGTCATTTATTTTTCCTTTCTCTGTACCCTTTGCCAAGCTGTTTTCAGCTTACTCTAACCTCCCACATCTCTCTTGTGCTTCAATGCACACATGCATACATACACACACACACACACACACACACACACACACACACACACACCCTGTTCTTATCTCAAACAAATTATTCTGGTCTCTTTAATAATGATTCCCATCTTCATTCTCTTCAGAAATACACAAGATATGCCATTTTAGAAGCAAGAAAAACTGTCTATAGCAAAGAATATTTTCCCCTCATCATTCATATGGGAGTTGGTTCTCTGTTCTGGGTCAAACTTTGTCCCACACTTGAATTAACACACTCATTCAGTCAACAAATATTTACTGAATGACTACAAGTGCCAAATATTTTTCAAAGAATGAGTTCAATATTTGATGATTCTCAAATTTATGACTTGTTTAACCAAAAAACACTGATGTCACTTGCATTAAATATTGACTGCATCCATGGTCATGGAGCTCTACAGCAAGTGGTGTTGGGAGGAGGAAGGGATGTTTAGGAATGTTAGTGACACAAAGAAAAGGGAACCAGCTCTCTCTGACCTGCAGTTGATAGGAAGAACTTTAGCATAATAAAAAGCCTAAATATTCACATTTGCCTTTGAATACTTATTTCTGTGCTGAGAGTAAACTTGAAGTAATGCAAGAGCATCATAGAGTAAGTGAACTAAAGCGTCAGACTAAATCGGAATAACAGGAAGTAAAAGTTGGAATGGACCCAGAAATTATAAGGCCCAAAGTCCTCTTCATGTTTGAGAGAACTAAAGAGGACACAGAGGGAAGACCATATTGATAAGTTGCCAGCAAGGAGAGCTAGCATCCTAGAAGTCCTGCAAGGCTCCTAATAGTCTCTTAATAGATCATGTCCCACTTCAATTAAACCAGAAGAGTTTCTGTGGTATGGGCTGCAGAACCCTAGATTCAGGGTTTTCTGGAATGAACATAAACTTTAATGTCAAAAAATCATTTTGCTTTCCCGAACTTCAAACTTTTAAGTTATGGAAATTGGGACAATAATTATTATCTCACAATGTGATAGTGAGAGAGAAGTGGTATGATAAATTATAAAGTTTGAAGTGCTGTATCTCGTAACAGAAATACAGTTGCATATTGTCCCTATAACCCAAGGGTTTATTGAAAAAATTCAAAGTGCTTCTTTACAAATTTTCAGAGAATATAAAAATAAAGCACTGACTTTATTGTTAGCAGTAGATTACCAATGTCTTTCTTGCTACCTTGAACATTATCTTTTACTTCCAAATATTTTTCTCTACTCCTAAAAGGTCATTTCTTAATCAACAGAACCCTAGTGTAAAAGTCAGCATTTGAGCATTTATTGAACATGAGCTCCATTACCAGAAATTTTACATGTTATATCAATCAATCCCTAAATCTGGTATAAAGTTTCTTAAAACCCCCACTTATTAAATGAGACTTAAAGAGGTAAAAAAATGTCCTGTTGAATTTTGTATGTCTGATAAACAAGGGTATTTGAAATTATATTTTTTGATTTCAAGTCCAGAACAATTTTTACCATAATAAAATAGATATTTCTGCCCCATGTCTTTCCAACGTGTAATAGGGGAAGATAGCAATCAACCTTGTAGAATTCTTGAAAAGTTAAAAACAAGAATGGGTATTACTGCACTCATCTTTGAAATATGATATAAATTTATCAATTTGTTTTTCCTGTTTAGTAAAGAAGTAAACAGTGTAAGTCATTTCCCTTAAGGCAAACCAAAGGGAAGTGTATAAGAAACATTGTTTCTCTTTTTTTACTATAACTTCTTGCCTTTATAGATACTCTGGTAGGCTTATAGAAACACCATTTTACTTCTAACAGCTGAACAGTTTCCTCATCTGTAAAATGAGGATAAGGTCAGCACAGACCTCACAGGGCTTTTGTAAGAATTAAATACTACAACACAAACATTTCTAAACAGTGCAAACATATTTATATGGCACACAGTGGTCAGATCATGTTATTTTTCTAAAAGAAAGCACACACACCTTCCCTTCACTATTTGAAAGTAGAGCATGCCTATGAAACCTTTGGTAAACCAAGAGTGCAAAGCAAAGAAGCATTGACCTTCTGACAGAGGTTGCTAATGGATGTACAAAATAAATCAAGTTAAAGCACAGATGGTCCTAGACAAAGGTCAACGTTCTGGCAGCCTTATGCTGAGATACCGAGTGTGGTTCCCAGCGAAGGAGCTTGGTGGGGCGACACCCCGTGCCCAGGGTGCTGGCCTCTCTAAGGGCTCCCAGCAAAACAAACGTGGAATGTTAACTTTGTTTCTTGCCTTTTCTTCCTAAAAGCAAAAATCTTAGGTTTCTTTCAGTTAGTAGAAATGAGTATTAGCATAGATCTTTGGAAAAAAGCAAAATGGCATCGAGCAAACTTTCAAAAGTGGAGGTTACCTGTAATAATTGTACATATTTAATTTTTATATATAAATAACTTTATATAATTACATATATATATGTCTTACAAAAGAAAACGCCTCTGTGAAGTACATAGGGCTTCTATGGCATTCTTCTAGGTTCCACAATATATCTGCTTTTCTGACCACCTCGGTGGTAGGGCCATTTATGTGTCTCTCAGAATGCAGCCTGTAGTCCATCACTTTCAAAAATAATTGGATCTTGTTAAATAAGTATATATCTAGGCCCCAACCAAACCTACTGAATTGCAATCCCTGGGGGTTAGGATTTAGCAATTTACATTTTTCATAAGAACCCAGTGAAATCTAAAGACGTGTTCCCTGTTCTGGCTATGCCAGTTGCCTTGGGCAAGTTCATTTAAACTTCCTGTATCTTATGATTTGATAAAAAGAACGAAAAAAAAAAAAAGTTTGGTTTTGGAGATGGAGACCCACAATGTAAAAATCTGCCAATTTCTCATTGTATGCCTTTGAAAAGAGCACGTGGAGCCTCTGTTTTTATAATGTATAAAATGGAAGTATCAATGCCAGTTGAGCCTAATGCATGGATATTATGAAGATAAAATTAGATTAATAGAAGTAAGTAAAAAGTAAGCAACTCTAAGGGCTATAGAGATGAGGGCATTTTTATTTTCTGTAAAATAGAAGATAAGGATTTCATGGGTATGATGTGAGGGAAATTTTTAAGATTATTCAGGAAGTATTTTGAATTTTTTCAAAGTTAGGTGTTTCTAAAAAGAGAACATGTCTTGGATGAATTACTTGTAATCCTTTTAGGTTTTATTATTTTATATTCAATAGTGGCAATAATTTATTATGTCAAATGAAGAATATCATAAATATTGTTAGGGTTCTCTTATCATTATAATCTATAATTCCTTAATGCATTATAGTAACAAGTAGCATTTTGGCATAATTACCTGGTAATACCACTATGCTTTTTATGTAGATTGAAAGAAAGGACAATCTATTGCTATTATAACTAATAATAGCCTGTTCAGATTAAGTGATAAATCTTATTTGCACATTATTCTAATCCCTTCCTGCCTGAGCTTGGTTCAGGGCTGGAGGATTATGGGTTAATTTACCAGAATGGGGCCCAATCCAGTTACTAATTTTAATGTTCCATGGAATGAAGAAGAATTTTTCCTCTCATTGTTTCTGTAATTAAACCAGATTAGGAACATATCCCTCCAAGTCAATTCTTTATACCAGGAACTTGGCTCTTAGTTCACAAAAGTCTTTTCTCTCAAATTACTGTTTTGGGCAAATAATGACAGATATGCAATGGGAAGATCAAAAAAATTAAAATGGATGTTCTACTTACCTTGATACTATCAGCTGGGCCTTTAATTCCATACTTTTTATTGCTGCAAATGGTTAAGGTCTCAGGACAAAAAGGGAATTCAGGATGAGAGAATCTCAGATCATTTTTCAAAATTTATCTGAGACACTCCCTGTGGCTGGGGACCAACTGGCATACTAGAGCATGAAAGTTAATAGCACCACATTCCTTACTTACTTTGTGTTCAAATAATAATTCTTCTTTTCCCCTGAATTCCCTTTCTTTCCCTTTCTCAACATGTTCCTTCTTTCTTCCTATTACCTTTTTATATTTCACTTCCTTTTTTCTATTCTCTATGGTTTTCTCATTAGAAGACAAATTCTATTTTTCTTTTCACAAATGGATCTTTATCAGTGCTGTCAAGTCTGACTAAAATTAGTATGACACTAATAGTATTAAGTAACTTGGCTTCATAGCTACTATCAGGGCCCTGGTTAATATTCATAGTCCACTAATGCCTTTCATTAAATATACCTATTATTAATAGTCCCACATGGAACACATACATATATGACATTTTAGATAGCTCAATTTTAGAATTTATAAATTGAGGCTCTGAGGAACAGATGTTTCCAAGGCTGACTAATTTATTCATATTCTGCCCTTTGACCTGATAATACTAACTATAAGAAATGCTGCTAAATTTTACGTTGATTATTAATAGCTACAGACTTACTTATCTGTTGTTCCATTGTTTATTTAAATAAAACCAATATGATGGTTAATTTGTACCTGCCAAATTGTATGACTTAAAACCCAATAGAAATACATAATTTATACAAGACAAAATAATGTTATATTGATTTTCTTAATGAAAACATGAGGATTCATTATACAGATCTACTTGGCTTCCATAATTCTGATCAGTGCAAATAATCTCAGGTAATAAATGTTCTAATGTGGGTGTTTATTTTAGCATAAATTGTTCTTTGTGCCTACACCACTTTTTATTGACTATATATAGTATGGCAACTCTTTGTGTTATGGAGGCAGCCTCTTAATGAACTAAAGTATGAGTTCTCATTTGATCTGAGACCAAAAAACAAATTGATGGATTGGAAATGATTTCTATGAGAGGTGATGAATTCTTAAATATATTTTCAATATGAGCATGCATTCCCTGGGTAGAAAAGACATAATGACTTTAATTCATATTACAGTATAAATGACTACTAGCAAGTCCTCTTTAGAGGGAAGAATTTTCAGAGTATTTAGTAGGTTAAAGGGCAGCATGACCTAATTGGAAAGGCAACCTCAAATAAAATACAAATATTCTAGGCACCTTTCTTGCCAGCTGAGAATATTTTTGAAAATTATCTACACGTGATTATGAGGTCTCTAGCTCCATACACTTGGATTTATACTTTTTAATTCAAATTGTCATTACCTTTGGATCACCCCAGGAAGAAGTTTCAATATTGTCCAAGTTAATTATCTTACAAAAAAATTGAGGATGGCTGAACATTCCTGGGGGATATGGAATTTTCCAGTTTCTAATGGGAAACCACCCACAGAGAGTTGGCCCTCCCACAGAAGAGAGGGAACGCACTAATTTCTGAGCTCATCCCCGGATACATGACAGAATCATGAATCAAAGATCAGAGGATCAGAATTTTGCTTGATTCAGTCACCAGATGTCACTCAATTCTCAGTGTCATATAGCTATGACACCTGGCTCTCTGCCCATCCGGACTCCAGCCAAGAGATAATTGCTTGTACTCAAGTCTAGGCCTGCAGTGCACATTGGCCTCCTGGTGGGAACCATAGAGAGTGTGTGCTCAGAATTCTCAACTTAGATCCTAATGTAGCTTCTCTTTTTCTATTTCTTTCTCTTATTCTTTTCTTTCCTTCTATTTCCTTTTCATTTCCTCCTTTTTCTTTCTTGTAATTCTTGACACTAATAATCTCTTGCTTCTTGCAATTTTTGGAGTAATAAGAATCCATGATGTAATTTACTAGAAGCCTTCTGTAGAGACATCTATAGACTGTGGCATAGCTAAAACAATACCAGCAGAGGGCAGGTACACTTTCTGTGCTCAGTGTACTGTTCCCTCTGTTTATATTTAACTTACTTATTGCTACTGCCCATTTCAAAAATAAATTATATTTGTGCATCTGCAATTAAATTGCCTGTTGATATTCACCCCAACTAAGAATTTGAAAAAATTTATTTTATGTTGGAAAAAATCATATGCAAAGTACTTAAAGGAAAAAGAATGAGGGAGAATGTCTCTAAAAACTAAATGCCTGCATTAGTAGATGTTACAGCCACTTCACTAATCTTTTAGAAATATGACCTAACAAAATGAATAAGTAATCTAATAAAATATAATTACTAAACATCTGTAGTTCTTAAGTAATAAATATAATTGGTGAATACAAAGAACTTTCAAACTCATTATACAAGCTCGGGAAAAAGATTGTTTACAGTTGTATATTAAACAGTTTATTTTTGTATTATTATTTATTAATTATTGTATCATTTGCCAGCTGAACAACTATAAACCTATTTTTGCCTTATCCTGTATTTTAAAATTATTTATGTGGTAATAAAATAAAGATAAAAGCCTTGGATGATTGAGCTTTTATTAACTATAAAATTTTATAGTATTTGCAGTTACTGCATGTTGCTTTGTTGTATTTTCCTCAAAAACAGGTTGAAACCTCTTGTTTCATTAAATGCCAGATTTTACAAAAGAGTCTATTAACTGATCATGATTTGGGCCCTACCAAATTTTATATATTCCTCGGACATGAATTTTACTTAAAAGGCTCTGATTAACACAATTATTTCTGAGGGCCCTTGAAAAATATTAAAATGAATAATCTTTAGAAAAATGAGATTTGGAAAAATGAAAAAGATAGTAAAATTCATCAATAGAATATAAAATAGATTTGTCAGTTTACCTCAAAGTGGGGGAAAAGATTGGACCATGGACTCAGAGTTTCTAACAGAGGAGAAAGACAAATACAGGGCAGTCATGACAAATACAGGAATAAACATAGTTGTTAGACCCATGGCCTGTGACAATTATGAATCCCAATTAGGAGAATAGTAGAGTAGATCTGAAGGTAAGCCTTTTTCCCTCCCTCTGTTACTTCCTTCTTTCCTTCCTTCCTTTTTTCCTACTTCCCTCCCTTCCTTCCTCCCTCCCTTCTTTCCCCTTCCCTCACTTCCTCTCTCTTCCTCCCTTCCTCCCTTCCTTCTTTCCTTCCTTTTTCTTTTCTTCTTTTTATAATTTTCACTTTCAGGTCACACCTGATACATCAGTTACCTAGAGATGCTTTCCCTACCCTGCCCACATCATCTAAAATTGTAAAATTGTTCTTATCTGACCCCCAAGTATTATCTGTCCCAATATCTTATTTTCATCTAAGATCTGTTAAAATGAGAAATTACTTTGAATTAATTCACTTATTCTTGTCTCTCTCTCCTCTATTAGAATGTCATCTGTGAAAAGAACCAGTATGTTTTTCATTTTTATTCAAGGCTAAATTACCATTAAATAGCAGAAACTGAATATATAAATTCTGGGGAGAGGGAGAGTAAATAAATGTAATGAGAACCAAGTCAATATAGCATACTCTACTTCTATGCTATCCTAGTAACCTCAGGGAAGACCAATACTACCTAGGAAATGTACATAGTATTAGTGAAAAAGTAAGCCTTTGTTTCCACATTACATCAGGGCATAAAATATGTCTGGGAGTAAAGTTCAACTTAAATTAGTGAATGTTATATTTATTGTTGTCTAGAAAAATGAAGAAGAATTTGAGAAAAGGTACAAAAACAATTCCTTCAAGCAAAATTAACATGGTTAGAAGGACTTGACTTCCTTTGGGTTTTTCTGGACTTAATCAGGAACTCTCACTTATACCTAAGGTGGCCTTAGGGTTGCATATACCCTAGAAAATAGCCAAGCACTATTAAAATGAAGGCCATGGGGAGAGATCATAACCAAGATATTCTTAAATAAGAGCTTATCCTTAGTTTCTGAATTTGTTTCAAATTCACTGGGACATTTCTCTAATAGAATTATATGTGAGATTTTATGGAGGGAAGCAATGGGTATTTTGAGAAAAAGAGAAAGCCAAGCTGGAAAATTGAACATGGAAGATTCTACTCCTCTGACACTATAATGAAATCCCATTTTTTGCTTTCAGTTAATAGATAATCAAGAAGTAAAGTTGTTAGGGAACATTATTTCTGAACCATGACGATAGAGCTGTTGATTTGCTACATATTTGGTTCTTAAAATGTATGTTAGTGCTCCCATGAAGATAGAGTCTGATTCATTAGGACCACATTTCATCAAACACAGAACTTTTTATCGCTAACCAAGTAGCTCAGTTGGCTAGAATGTCATCCTGATACAACCAAGTATTGGGTTCAATTCTCCATCGGGGCACATATAAGAAACACTGATGAATGCATAAATAAGTGGAATATCAAATCATGGTCTCTTCTCTCACCAACTCAATAAAAATAAAAACAATACAAATTTAAAACAAACAGAACTTTTTAATAAAATACCCCCCTATAAAATGGTGTTACTCTCATTAAATATATTGGTCTGATTCATCAACTGTGAGCTTTGCAAAACTAAGAAAAGTAGACCAAAATTAATCTCATGCATAAAATAATTCTCCACAGCTCTAGTACTGCCATATGTTTTTAAGGAATTGATATTTACATATATCAGAATAATTAACACTAGAACATGAATTCTTATGACTGTCTAAAAACATTTTGAGGGTTTATAATAAAGAGTTTCTGTTTTTCAAAATTGCTCATGAATTATTTTAGTTAGTAAAACAAAGACAAGAACTACACATTTTCATTCAGTGCCCTTTTCATAGAATGAATAGTACAAGTATTACTTTCTCTGCAAAGAGATTAACATGGCTTTCCTCCCACTTTCATTTCCTATTCTAGTTTTTGTACATTGTATATGTTTGAGTGTGTTTATGTGTATTTGTAAAAAAATATATATACACTCTCACTCAAATATGGAAAGAATAAAATATGGCTTCCTTTCTCCCTAAGTGAATTTCTGGAACTCATTATGCGTTCAATATTAAATCAAACCAGTCATAGTTCATACTTACTACCAAGATTCTTAATCCCATCTCAAAGGGTGTTCCATCTCTCCCCTTTCAAATGTAGTTTTACTCTAGGTGCACAGAGATACCTACCCATGACCATAGATTTAAGGAAGGGGCCTATGGTCTGCATGTTCTTATCTTTCTGGCTTCCAATAAATTCTGGATGGTCCCCAATTTGTCTTGACTAAACTGAGTCACTGTTTCACATTTTGCACTACCTGTTGCTGGCTGAAGTGTCTTAAGGATGATATAAATCATGGTTTGTTCTTTTTCCTCTGTAACCGGGTTCCATCTTGGTTCTCACTGATGCTTCAGATCCTATAAGTCTCAGAAATGCCTGCCCTCCAGGCCCTGGGTTAGACTATCATGTCAAGGTATCCATCCCAACACTCCTATGCCTTTGCCATGGTGGTCCCAGCCTCATGGCTAGCTTGGCTCTCAAGTCTTCAGCTCTTCGACAGGAAGCTTACTTACTATTGTTTAGATTGCTCTTCCATCCTGTGTAGACAGACACTATCTCATGTCTACTCTCTTTTTGACATCTGAAACCACTCTCTCTCCTCAGTTGTAAATGACCACTAGCAAATCCTTTTCAGAGGAAAGAACTTTCATGGTGTTTAGCAAGTGAAGAGGTATCACCACATGATTTGAAAAGCAGATGTCTAAACTAAAAGAATTTTCTAGGTTCCTCTCTTGCAAGAAGAAAAAATTTTAAAGGTTATCTTTAAGTGACAGTGAGGCTGCTAACTAAAATATAACCTAATTAGTTTGATGTAGTCCCATTTGTTTATTCTTTCCTATATTTCCCTTGCCCTAAAAGATCATATCAGTGAAAATATTGCTGCATGGGCTATCCAAAATTTTACTGCCGATGTTTTTCTTTAGGTATTTTAAGGTGTCATGGCTTACATTTAAGTATTTATCCATCTTCAGTTGATTCAGGTTTGGTTTATGGTTAATGTGTAGTTTTTTGCATGCTCCTGTCCATATCTTCCAACACCATTTATTAAAGAGGCTATTTTTACTCCATTTTAAGCTTCTGCTCAGCTAAAGAAAATACTTTGAACTCCAAAATATGTAAAGAACTTCTATGACTCAGCATCAGGAAGACAGGCAGTCTAATTAAAAATGGACAAAGGACATAAACAGACACTTTTCCAAGGAGGACATGCAAAGGGCTCATAGGCATATGAAAGGATGCACAGCATCACTAGCCATCAGAGAGATACAAATTGAAACCGCAATGAAATACCACCTCACACCTATCTGAATGGCCATCATTAACAAATCAATAAATAACAGGTACTGGCATGGATGCGGAGGAAAGGGAACCCTCATGCACTGTTGGTGGGAATGCAGACTGGTGCAACCACTGTGAAAACCAGTATGAAATTTCTTCAAAAAACTAAAAATGGAACACTCTTTTGATATAGAAATTCTACTGCTAAGATTATACCCGAAAAACCCTGAAACACCAATTCAAAAGAACCTATGCCCCACTATGTTCATAGCAACACTGCAATAGCCAAGAGCTGGAAATAGCCTAAGTGCCCATCAGCAGATGAATAGATTAAAAAAAACAAACAAACAAACAAAAAAAAAAAAACAAAAAAACCTGTGGTACATTTGCACAATGAAATTCTATGCAGCAGAAAGAATCAAGGAACTCCTATCTTGCAACAACATGGATGGAACTGAAGAGTGTTATGCTTAGTGAAATTAAGCCAGTCAGTGAAAGACATATGATTTCACCTACAACAGGAATAAAACAAACAGAGGAGCAAAATAGAAAAGAGATATGGAAACAAGGAACAGACTAACAGTGACCAGAGGGGAGTGGGGAGGGGTGAAGAGGGCAAAAGAGGGGAAAGGACTAGTCAAGGAATAGGTATAAATGGACATGGACAACAGGATGAGGATCAACTGTGAGGTGGTGGGGGGAGCAGGAGAGAGCAACAGGGGAAAAATTGGGACCACTATTATAGAACAACAATAAAAAAATTCAAAAAAATACATCTAATTAAGTATTTTTTTTAATCCTACATTGGCTTCCATCTTATAGGTTCAAGATTCATTGGAACTTTGAGATTCTTTTATTTTGAAATGTGTTTTTCATTTTTATTCTTTTTTTTTTTGAGGGGTATACAGATTTATATTAAAGGTTCAACTGTGCCATTAAATCCCATTCCCTTTGAAAACACCCAAAATATACAGTCCTGCCAGATTAGGCTAGCTTTAAAACAGACAAGCAAAAGATACCATCTTTCAGAAACACAGCAGTTCACAGCTTAGCATTCCAGTTATAAATTCAAAGTTTCTGGCAGCTGCTCTACCCAATTTTTTTATTCTTATTATTGTTATTCTATTAAAGTTGCCCCAGTTTTTTCCCCTTTGTCCTCCTCTGCCTAGCCCACCCAGCACTGCCATAGTCAATCCCCAAACCATTGTCCATGTCCATATCCATGGGTCATTCATAGTTGCTTTTGACTGATCTTCTTTCCATAGTCAGAATATATAGATAAGTTTTCTTCATAGGAAAAAGTAAGTCAACATTGAGACTGAAGCTGAATAGTGACTGTTTTATTATGGGCTGACCTTGCCCTATTTTCACTTGATGTGATAAACTTCATCACCAACTCCTTGTGGTAAATGGGTACACAGAAAGAAATGGACTTACAGGAGGATGAACTGGGAAAGTGTTTATTTGGTATTATATAGTAAGCTTAGTTTGGATAGAGTATAAGTCTTCTATTTATCAGGGCTGGCCTGATTGGTCAATTAATGACAAAAGTAATTTCTAAAAAAGAGTCATTTTAAATGTTTAATATAGCCCAAGCTGGTGGCCCAGTGGATGAAGCATCAGCCTGTGAACCCAAAGGTCACTGGTTCAATGCCCAGGTTGCAAGCCAGGTTTCCAGTCAGATCTGTAGTTGGAGGCAGGTGAAAGGCAACCATACATGGGTGCCTGTCTCCCTCCCTGCCTTTCTCTTTACCCTCTCTCTAAAAATAATAAATAAAATATTTTAAAAATGTTTAATATAGATATACTAACTGTCATCCATTTTCCAATATTTTAAAGTAAGGCTACATTTTGTTGTTGTCTTTTGACTTTTGTTTTCTATTACTTTTTAGCATGAGTTTGCTGATTGAAGACCTGTGTTCCTTATCTTATATAAACTATATCATTAGTATGTTGGTTTTTATTTCCAAGTTGTCTTTTTTAGGTGAAATGAGAAGTCAAACATATTTGCCCAACAATCCAAGACTAGAATCCTCATAGAGTTTATATTTCCACTCAATCTTTATTTGTGCTTTTCTGTACTTAATTTAAGACTCTTTATTGCAGTTTGCATGAGTATTTTTGAAAACATTAAGCAAAGTTTCAACAGAACTCTCATTTCTTGCTCATGTTCCATCAGGTGGTATAAATGGTGAAAAAAAGTAATAAAAAGTACACATAAAAATAGATTTTGGAAAAAGACACAGATTATTCTTGGTAAGCATACAGCTTATCTGGTAGTAGCAGAAATGGATAATATTAGACCATAATTTTGTAGCCTTGTGTTATCCATGAGTGATAATAATAAGTTATAACTTTTGAAAAGGAAATTGAAATTCTTAGTTAATCCATAAGCTTAGTTAAGTGGAGGCCAGTTAAAAGGGCTTCTACCATATTTATATACCTTTGCTTTTTGTACCGAAATACCAATCATACATATGATTTTTCTTATTTTTTTATATAGGATTTCTTTCTTATTTTTTTATTTTTTAAGTTGAATTCAATAGCTTCTGGAACTCATTCTGATGGATACCCAGGTTCTGGGAATACCAAGATGAAAAGGACTAGCCCGTGAATGCAATGAGAATCTAAAAGGGGATAGCAAACACTCATCCATATTTTATGTATTAAATCCCATCAAGTACAAAAATTAAAGGTATATGGCTTCACCTATTAGAAGGAGGCCCACACATTATTTATTTTTATGTCAGTTTTTTCCAATACTTGATGTAATATTCTGTATAATTTAGAGCAAGTTTTAAAGACATAAAAATAGCTGGATGAAAATGTGTGGCCTCATCATTAATTATCAGTCTACATTAGTTATTATTTTTTAATGTTCTTCACTCCAGTGTGAGAAGGGTTAAATTTAAATCTTTCTCAATTTCCTGAGATATCTAATGCATGTATGTAGCTCTGCTGTATTCAGAGCAGGAAGACACCCACTGCTTTGGCACATCCTTTTTACTCATGAATTGCTGTGTGTTACATGCCTCATTCACTACCTCTGTTAACTCCGATAATGGGTAGGTATCATTATTTGGTCTTCCAGTATTAATAATTGATTTTAGGCCAATATTTTCCCTCATATTTCCCTTAATCTTTTTAAAATGTATGACAAACACAAAATGAAATAATTATTTAATGGTTAACATAGTACCATTTTAAAATGTATAGTTTTCTAATTCTTTTTAACTAGGATCAATTTTATTATCACTTTTAAAATTATAAAAATATTTTAGCATTAAACATTTCTGTTATGTTTTCCTTAACAATGGACCTAGGTGTTTTTCAGGTCACTTTCCAAAATCCTTTTAGTTTCAATTAAGATTTAATGAAACTTTTTTTTTTAATGAAACATTTTTTAAACTCATTGTAAGAGAATATAACACCTTAAATGGAAATGCAGATCACATTTATTAGAATTATCTTTCTGCTTATACCTAGTAATTTTTATTCATTTTAATAAAATTGCTAACCTAGTGTCCAACTTTCCTAATGGAACTCAAGAAAATTTATTAAATTAATGCATTGAAGTGAAATAACTTTAGTTAAGGCTTCTCTGTTTTAAGTGTTTTTTATAAGATGTTTTGTATTTTAAAGAGAGATCATAAAGAATTTTAGAAATAGAAAAGTAATGCTACTAAGAACCATAGCAATTATTTAGTTCATCTTTACCCATTTTCAGATGAAAATTACAGTCAAAGAAATTATCTGATTTAACCAATGGCAAGTTAAATCGACACTTTTAGATGTATTACTAAGCCATGTAGTTTATTTCATTCAAATTACTAATGTAATCAACATGTGTTAAGTATGTGTATAATGATGAAAATACTCTAATAAGTTCTGAGCTTCAAATTTATTATTAATTTTTAATATTTTATTTATTATTTTTAGAGAGGGAGGAAGAGAGAGGCAGAGAGGGAGAAAGACATCAATGTATGGTTGCCTTTCACCTGCCTCCAAAATTATTTTTTAAAGGAATGAATCACAAAGTTCCTATCCACATAAATTTTATAAACTCTGATTTGGGAAGCATTGAAATTTGATTTGCAGGCTCAGGACTAAAGCCTGGGCTGGAGATATTGATTTTTAATTATTAGCATCCAATTGTTATAATTGAAGACACAGTAAATGAGATCCCACAAGGAAAAGAAATACAATGAAAAATAATAGAAATAAGGATGGAGTCCTGGTAGAGACTTATTTATTAGTAATACAGAGAGAGCTGGAAAGGAAAAGGCACAAAGGAGAAGAATCAGAAAATAATAGTTCATTGAAAGTCATGGTACACAGAGAATCAAGGGGTGAGTGACAGTTGCCTTCGTAATCAGGCAGAAAACCCAGTTAGGATGAAGACTTGAAAGACACTAGTGAAATCAGAAATTCAGAAACATTGCAGATTCTAGCAAAAGTGCTTTACTACTTAAGGGAGTAGCATATTAAGGACCAGAGTGTAGCTTGCAAATATTTTGAGAAGAAGAAAAGACAGGGAAGGAGGATACAGCAAAGATAAATATGTTCCAATACCTTGGGAAAACAATTTAAAAAGTTAATTTTGCTGCAGGACTTCTTAGAAAATTTATTTCACAAAGGGGAATGGAGAATATCTACAAGGGAGTGTATTTGGTCATCTACTTTCTAAAAATAATTAAAGAATACATTTGGGGATTAATTTTCTACATTACTCACTTAGAACATTTTATTTTGGAATATAAAGGAAAAGCTAAGATATTTAACACTAGCAGAAATAAAGAGAAGAAAGGAGCAGGCATTAAAAATTTTCCCATCTTTTTTGAGATATAATTGACATGTAACATTGTATAAGTTTAAGGTGTATGATATCCTGAGTTGATACATTTATATATTGTACAGTGGGATTAACTAATGTCATCACATCACATAACTACCATCTGTGTGTGTGTATGTGGTGAGAACATTTAAGGTCTACTCTCTTAGCAACTTCAAAACATATTAAACAGTTTTATTAATTATAATGATCATTCTGTACATTAGATTCCCAGAACGTATTCATCTTAAAACTAGAAGTTTGTTACCAACATCTCCCCATTTCTCCCATCCCCTTGCCTCTGGTAACCACCATTCTAGAGTCTGTTTCTATGAATTTGGCTTTTTTAGGTTCCATATATAAGTAAGATAATATGGTATTTGTCTTTCTCTGTCTGACTCATTTCTTTTAACTTAATGCCAAGGTCCATCCATGTGGTAGATTGAGAGAAACTTTATTTGTGTCGAGGCATGAATCCTTTCTACCCCAAGATAAATTTGATCAGATGTGAAATCAAAAGTATTGACACCTCAATATATTTACAGTTTCAATACAAATAAAGCACTTTTGAAGTCAAGCATACACTGAAATAATGACAGAGCCACACCACAGAGTCTATTCATTTTCTTCACAAAGACAGCAAGGAAAGATGCAACAAAGGGAAAAGCTAACAAAATATTAAATCATATGTAATTAGTAAGGCTGATTAAACAAAAGAGAAATCATGAAACAAAGAATCTTAGTAAGCACTTTTTACACCTAAGGTTTATTGAGATATAATGGACATATAATTTGTTTAAGATGTGAACATATAGATTTGATATTTTTTAATCCTCACCTAAAGATATGTTTTTATTGATTTGAGAGAGAGAGTGCACCATATAAGTGAGAAACATCAAACAGTTGCCTCCCATATTCATCTGGGGACCAAACACATAGCCTTTTGGTGTACAGGATAACACTCCAACTGAGCTACCCAGACAAGGCAATGCATTTATATATTGTGAATTGATTGGCTAACACCTGAATTGTGTCACATAATTTCCATTTCTTTTTTATGGTGAGAGCATTTAAGATATACTCTCTTAGAAACTTTCAATGATGTAATACAGTATTATCAACATTAATCACTATGATGTACATTGAACCCCTAGAAATTACTCAACTTATAACTAGAAGTTTGTACTCTTTAGGCAATATCTTCCCTCTCCTGCCATCCTCTGGTAACCATTGCTTTGCTGTTTCTACAAGTTTGTTTTTTGATATATGTACTACCTACAAATGACATCATGTAGTATTTGTCTTTCTGTGTCTGACTTATTTAATTAGATAAGTTTCATCCATGTCACAAATGGTAGGCTGTCTTTCTTTCTTGTGGCTGAATTACATAACTATATATATTTCCTCATCCCTTCATTTTCTTTATTGATTTATCTGTTGAGGGAAATTTAGGTTGTTTTCATATCTTGGCTATTGTGAATAATGCTTCAATACATCAGTATTTTGGGTATTTTCTTTAGATAAATACCCAAAAATGGGATTACTGACTTATAAAGTAGTTCTGTTCTTAATTTCTTGAGGAACCTTCACACTGTATTCAACTGTGGCTACACCAGTTTATAATCCCCCAACAGAGCACAAGTGATTCCTTTTCTCCATATCATCTCCAACACTTGTTACCTCTTATCTTTTTCATGATAGTCATTCTAAAAAGTGAGATATGATACCTCACGATTTTGAGTTTCCAGTGATTAGTGATGTTGTACAGTCTTTCATGTACCTGTTGGACATTTTGATGTCTTCTTTAGAAAAATATAAGACTGAAATGCTATCAAGTACTTTTTTAGACCACAATGATGTAAAACTAAAAACCAATTACAAGAAGAAAACTGAAAAATGCATAATTATATGGAGATTAAGCAACATGCTACTGAACAACCGATGGGTCAAAGAAAAAATCAAAAGAAGTTAAAAAGTATCTTGAGACAAATGAAAATGAAAATAAAACTTATCAAGGTTGATGGAATGCTGCAAAACAGCTCAGATGGATGTGTGGTGATAATTACCTGTAGTATTAAGAAAATAACAGATTTCAAATGAAAAACCTAACTTTATACCTCAAGTAACTATCAAAAGAAGAACAAACTGTGCTCAAAGTTAGCATAAAGCAAGAAATAAAGATCAGAGTGAGAATAAATGAAGTAGCAACTAAAAAGATAATAAAAATATCAATACAACTAACAGCTGTTATTTGAAGAGATAGACAAACCTTTAGCTAGACTTATTAAGACAAAAAGAGAGATGTTTGAAATAAAATTATAAATTAAACAGGAGAAATTATAATCAATGCCACACTATGCAAAGAAACATGAGGAAATAATGTAAATAATTAGACATCAACCAAATGGACAAACTAGAAGAGATGGATACATTTTTAGTATATGCCTTTGTTGGTCTTGTATTAATGTTCATTTTCTAGGATTCCAAAATCTTATTCACAAATAATGTTTTGGTGTAAACATTCTTAGGAGAGTGCACTGGTTAATAATGAAAATTTTGTTTTGTATTTAAAAATATTTAATGATGTTAATTCTTCCCATCCATGAACATGGTACATGCTTCCATTTATTTGTATCTTCCTTAATTTCTTCTTTCAATGTTCTGTAGTTTTCTGAGTACAGATCTTTTACTTCCTTGGCTAAGTTTATACCTAAGTACTTAATTTTTCTTGTTTCTATGGTAAATGGGATTTGTTTTCTAGCTTCTATCTCTGATGTTTCTTTATTGGTATACAAAAATGCTTTCGATTCCTGGATATTGACTTTATATCCAGCAATTTTGCTAAATTTGCTTATTAGGTCAAGAAAGTTTTTAATGGAGCCTATTGGGTTTTGTATTTTCACTATCATGATATCTTCAAATAATGACAGTTTGACTTCCTCCTTTCTAATTTGGATTCCTTTTTCTTCTCTGATAGCTATGGCTAGAACATCCAGAGCAATGTTGAATAGAAGTGGAGAAAATGGACAGCATTGTCTCATTCCTGATCTTAGGGGGAAAGCTTTTAGTTTTTGCCCATTGAGTATGGTGTTGGTTTCAGGTTTCTCATATACGGCCTTTATTATGTTGAGGCATGCTCCCTCTATTCCCATTTTGCTGAGTGTTTTTATCATAAATGGTTGCTGTACTTTATCAAATGCTTTTTCAGCATCTATTGATATGATCATATGATTTTTGTCTTTCATTTTGTTGATGTGGTTTATTACATTTATTGATTTGCAAATATTGTACCATCCTTGCATTCCTGGGATGAAACCCACTTGATCATGGTATACAATGTTTTGAATATATTGCTGGATCAAGTTGGCAAATATTTTGTTGAGAATCTTGGCATCTATGTTCATCAGAGATATTGGCCTATAGTTTCCCTTCTTAGTTGTGTCTTGCCCTGGTTTTGGGATTAGAATAATATTGGCCTCATAGAAAGAGTTTGGGAGTCTTCCCTCTTGTTGGATTTTTGGAATAGGTTGAGAAGGATAGGAGTTAGTTCTTCTCTAAATGTTTTGTAGAATTCACCTGTGTAGCCATAGATGAGAAGAATTTACACCATTAAAATGTCCATACTACCCAAAGCAATCTAGAGAGTCAATGCAATCCCAATTAAAATACCAATAACATATATCAGAGAAATAGAAAAAATACTTCAAAATTTATATAGAGCCAAAAATTCCTGCAAATAGACACAGCAATCTTGAGAAAAAAGAACAAGGTAGGAGCAGTCACAATACCAGACATCAAACTATACTACAAGGCTACTGTCAGCAAAACTACTTGGTACTGGCATAAGAATAGACATACAGATCAATGGAACAGAATAGAGAGCCCAGAAATAAACCCAGGCCTCTATGGTCAATTAATATTTGACAAAGGGGGAAGGAACATTAAATGGAGTCTCTTCAACAAATGGTATTAGGAGAACTAGACAGGGACATGCAAAAAAATAAAACTAGACCACCAACTTACACCATACACCAGAATAAACTCAAGATGGCTAAAGAACTTAAACATAAGCAGTGCCACTATAAAGACCCTGAAGAAAAATATAGGCAATAGAATTTTAGATATCCTACTCAGAAATATGTTTACTGATACTTCTCCAAAGGCAAAGGAAATAAAAGAACAAATAAACAAATGGGACTATATCAAACTGAAAAGTTTCTGTTCAGCTAAAGAAAACACCAGCAAAATTCAAAGGGAATCAACTGTTTGAGAAAATATATTTGCCAATGATACCTCAGACAAGGATTTGATCTCCAAAATATATAAAGAACTAATGCTACTCAACACCAGGGAGACAGACAGCCCAATTAGAAAATGGGTGAAGGAGCTGAACAGACAACTCACTGAGGGAGACATACAAAGGGCCCAAATTCATATAAAAGAATGCTCAACATCACTAGCCATCAGAGAGATACAAATTAAAACCACAATAAGATACCACCTCACACCTGTCAGAATAGCAATCATCAACAAATCAACAAACAACAAGTGTTGGCAAGGATGTGGAGAAAAGGGAACCCTGGTGCACTGTTGGTGGGAATGTAGGCTGGTGCAGCCACTATGGAAAACAGAATGGAGTTAAAAAACTAAAAATGGAACTGCCTTTTGATCCAGCAATTCCACTACTAGGACTATACCCAAAGAACCCTGAAACACCAATTCATAAGAACCTATGTACCCCTATGTTCATAGCAGCACTATTTACAATAGCCAAGTGCTGGAAACAGCCTAAGTGTCCATCAGTGGATGATTGGACAAAAAAAACTTTGGTACATTTACACAATGGAGTACTACACAGCAGAAAGAAAGAAAGAACTACCCTTTGCAACAACATGAACGGAACTAGAAAGTATTATGCTTAGTGAAATAAGCCAGTCAGGGAAAGACAAATGCCATATGACCTCACCCATTACAGGACAATAATGAACAAAACAAACAATAAGCAAAACAGAACCAGATACATAAATACAACAAACAGCCCTTTAGTGGGCAGAGGGAAGTGGGGAGGTGAGAGGAGGGAGGAGGAGGTAAAGAAGGGGAGCAATTTAGTCAAGGAACTAGCATGTAAGAACCATGGACATGGACAGCAAGTGGAATTGAGTTTGTGGGGGAGTGGGTGGGTGAGGAAGGGGACAGGGAAGGAAAAAGGGGATGGATGTAATAAAACAATACAATAAATAAATAAATAAATAAATTTAATTCAAAAGGAAGGTTTTAGGGAGTCCTCTTCTTTTTCTGAAACATGACTTGCTTTGGTTTTGCATTTTAGAGATGTCTCTTTTAGGCCAGTCTTGAATAAGCCATCTTCTCACATAATTTGACAGAAGCAAAATGCTACCCTCGCTGAAAATGTCACCTACACTAGATTGACATTATGCTTGAGATGATAAGCATTAGAATAATTCCAAAAAAACTCATTTTATGTTTATCTCTGAAATGTTATACTACATGATAGGTGTCTAAGAGGATAGATTTGATTATTTTATTAGGCCAAGCTTTAATCTTTGATAGAGAGCAAAGTATTATAAAAATAGGACCTAGGACAGACAAATTTTGCTTTAGTCATTAAACATTAGAGCTGGAAAGAAAAATAGTGTTCATTGGATTCAGTGAAATGAATTGAAAAGAATCCCACTTCCAAAATCACTTTGGTGGGAAAAGTGGACTAAATCAGTACAGTTCCTGGGTCCTTATTTTTTTCCTTCATAACATTTCTTCAGGGGCCTTTTTACACTGAGGTCTTCTTTATTAAATTAAAAATGTTTTAATGATTTAATCTAAATTTTTCATAATGATAAGGTGCAAAATTAGTTTATAAGAGACAAAATGATTTTCCCAAGTCATAACTCTAATAAAAGACATAATTGAAACTATAACTATGGTTTCTTGAGTTTTAGTGCATAGTGATTTTATTCCACTTTTCTATTCTATTAAAGATCTGACAACCCAATTGCAATGCCATAATAGGACATGATGGTTTAAAAACTTGAAAGAATGAAAGAAAAGGGTTATAAAAAGATTAAAATCATCAATGATTATCTTTGCCTCATGAATTTTGCCTTCATATAATTCTTTTCCCACTTGTTTGAATATATATGGATATTGGATGTGATAAAGAATTAAAATAATAAAATAAAATTGTGTCCAAAATGCATGAGGTTATTAATCTGTTTCAGGGTTCTCAACCTCAGCATTATTGAAATTTGGGGCCACATCAGCCTTTATTGTTTGCTCCCGTGTATATTAAAGAATGAATAGCAGTACCCTTGGCCTCAACCCACTAGATCCTAGGAGAGATATTTGTCATGACAATCAAAAACACCTCCAGACAGTGCCAAATACCCACTGGAGGGTAAAAACATTCCTGGTTGAAAACCACTCAGCTAGATAATGTAGAACCCAGATCATAATTAAGAGACCTAACTGAAGGTATCTTACCATGTTAGTTATTACGTATGGACATCTGTTCAGTGAGACATTTTGAAAATCTTAAAAGATTGGGTCTTTGAAAAGTGAGGCAGGTATGGGAGTCAAGGCTTAGCATAAAGAGATGAAATGGGCTGCAGTTGAGTTGACTGTATGCTTGGTGGATGTGGTGTGATAAGTCAACAAAAATACTTAATATTATAATTTAATAGAACTCAGTCCTTGCTAACTTCTCTATGTAGCTGCATAAGTAATGGAAGTCAAATAGTTAAATATTGATCTTTGATGCCTGGGCAAGGCAGTCAAACTGTAGCATGGAGCATGGTATTGGGGGCTGGGATCTTTAATGCTGACTAACTTGATGTCTGGCTGTGTTTTGCAATGCACCCTGGAAAAAATCATGAAGGGCCTGTCTTCAGGAATGGACTATAGCATTCTATGCCAACTTCTGTCTTAAGCCTATTCTTTTACTACCAAAATTAAGATACACAAATCAGATTCTCACACTTAAAATAAAAGTTATTTGTTTTAATTGATTAATTAATTAATTAATTAATTAATGTTTTTACTTTGTGTTTAGTGAAAACTGCTATTTCCAGTGTAGAATTGCTCTCTTAATCATAGCGGCTGATCACTTATCCATGAAAAGCATGACTCAGTTTTGCCCAATTGGATTACTTTTATGGTGTTTTTATTTTTATTCTCTGGTCTATTTTTTTTTTTCTATTCATTGGCAAAGAAAACTCTTACTTTCGAATATTGACCTTTAACGATTCTGTAAGGTGACTAAAATGTGGTTGTCTTCCCTGCTAATACAAAGAGCCTGGTCACAACAGGAGATAACAGAGTCCATCAAGCAAAGAAATGCACAGGCAAATAGACCCTGAAAGAAAAAGAGTCCAAGACTTCTTTAAGCACCTTGATCAAGTCATATCTGAAAGTAACTTTTTCCTCTTGGATATCCAGCAACAAGAGTCAACAAAATTACCTGTTATTTGTTTTTTCTTCATATAGTCTGTGTTAGGTGTTCATCACTTACAAATGAAAATGGTCTGCTGAGTAGAGTGAATATTCCCATTTAGCAAATGTGAAGAAGGAAGGAATTGCAAATGCCAAGACATAGCAAAGTAATAGCTTATAGAGATGAAAGACCAACAATATAACAGCAAGGGGTAGAAAGTCTCATGAACCTTAATGCAAGAATAATGAACAGATAATGAGTGGATGTACAAGTAATTTTGCAAGCCTGTTTCTCAAGGACAAGAAAGGAATGGGAGCAAAATGACCTCATAACAGATTAAAATAGAGATGATAATGGAGGAGGAAAATGTCCAGGACCAACCTAGAGATATTGTTCTTTTATTCACCTACTGTTTGCAAATTCTGATGCTGAAAGACCAATGGTTCAAATCAATTGTATAGAAGTATATAACTTATTTACTCAACCAGCATTTATAAATAATCAAACAAGAAAGTGGATTCTGACTTGATAAAGACCAAAACTCTGGACTTGAGTCTTGATCAGAGACTTGGTCTAGAAAGGAAAAAAAGTTCAAGAAATCATGCATGCACACTATGATAGCTATCAAAGTATAGGTAAGTGCAGAATGCCAATGGGAAATTTACTCTGTTACTCATGGTTTCTCTTGTGACAGATAACCAATTCAAATGTTCAAGTAGGGAAATAAAAGCTTGCATGGGGGAGGCAGTCATATAGCTTCTGAGTTGGCTGTATCTATCTACAGGGGATGTCTTTCCATGGTACGGTGAAGGCCGCACTGGCAGCTTTTGCATAAGATCAGTAGAAGTCATGAGTTCAGTATCATCTTCCCCAGATGACAATGACTCTGCTTTAGTCTTAGGTTTATTTCTGAACTAATCTCTGTACCTAACAGGATAAGCTAAAGGCTTTTCCATGTTCCACTTCTGTAGATGGATGCTGGAGCTGAGACTGACCAAACCCACTAAGATAAGAAAGAGTGATAGAATTATCTAAAGGACAAGGAATGATGGAGTCAATATCATGTATTATTTTTATTTAAAAATCACAGAAAAAAAAGGTGGCAGAGGAGTAAGTAGTACTACACCAATCTCCTGGAACCAATCTGAAATTACAACTTAATTGGGGAGAAATTATCAGAATAACCAACAGAACACCAGCTGGATAGAGGCTATATGACCATAGACAGAACAGAAGAGGCCACTTCATCACAAGTGACTGGTAGAAAGTGTGGAGACAAACAAGAGCTGGCTGGGCTCCCACCAGTGGCAGAGTTCTTAAATAGTTAGAGTTCTTAAAGGGGCCACTCATGAAAATACATTGGCACCCATGTACCCTGAGCTCCAGCAGAGGGAGGGCACAGTGGACTAGAGACTCTTAAGGAGGGTTTGGAGCAGTGGCTTTGAGGAGAGAAATAAGGGAGCAACTGATGGGCACTCAGTGCCAACTCATCCCCCACACCTCAGGCAGACTATGCTACTCCAAGCAGAGTCCGCCTGAGGGGACGTCATAGTCCCACCCACTGGAAGCAATTTGCCTCATCCAGTGATGCCTGAGCCTGTTGGCCGATCACAAATTGATTGGATTACAATTGAATTGATCTGTCCCACCCAGCAGTGCTACACTTAAGAGCTGATCACAGATTAATTGGATTAAAAACTAAAGGACACAAAGAGAGTGGGTCTCTGGTTAGCTCCAACAGGCTGACTAGATCCAGACTGGGGAATGATCTGATGTCACCAGAAGTGGATCCAGAAAGTAAAGAAAGTGTACTTCTATACCACAAAAGACAGGAACTCAAAATAGCCCAATCTAAGAAGCAAAAACAAACAAGAAGAGTCATCTAAATTGGGGAGAAAAAGAAACAGTCCATCACTGAAAGGAAAAGAGGGATTCCCAGAAAGACTGCTGGATGAAATAGATTTAACAGAGGCAAGTAAACTATCAGACATGAAATTCAAAATAATGATTAAAAAGAAGCTCAATGAGCTCAGCAAGCTCAAACTACAGACAACTCTAAGGTGAACTATTAAGAACTCCAGGGAAGGTACAAAGAACTTACTGAGAACTATACCAGCATTAAAAAGGACATGGAAACTATCAATAAAGGCCAGGAGGAAGTGAAGAATACAAGTTCTGAATTGAAGAATACAGTAGAAGGAAT